>KN882710.1:61706-90516 GCA_000934455.1 Apostichopus parvimensis
GATCTTCACAAAGATTGTTTTATAACTGCTGGCAGCTGGGATAAAAAGATTAACCTCAACATAATCATTGGTCATTTTAGCGTGTAATTTAAAACCACTGAAAGGCCTACGCACTTTTTGTACACCTACTTACCTGTGAATTAAGTCACTGAGTATTGTTTTCTTTGATATCTATATATATACAAAGATGGTAACCGATTCCTTGGTTCGTGCGATACCATATGACGAAGCCTTCTCGTGATATGGTGGGTGGTTCGTTTGAAGGTGGGGTTGGTGTTGCAAGGGTTTGTCATCCTCTACAATCGCCAATCCAAGTGTAAACTTTAAAATATTGTATTCTATATATTTTATGAATATATTCGCGCGTGTACCCAGGTGGGTGTATGCATGTGTTTTTTTTCTTGTTCTTGCCCTTGTCTATATTGTTCTAAAAATAAAATCTTTTCAGTTGGTGGTTAACACGGAAGTGGTGAAAAAAGTCACCGTTTCTTGAACTATTTTAATAGTTTTGATTACTTTATCATAGTTAAACGATTCTTTTGTTCAACATTTTCATTTACAAATGATCTTTCTGGAGGAAATTTTGTGTAAAATTGTTAGAACTTAAACCTCGTCCCTGACTCTCTATATAATCTTTTCTATTTTATTTAATATTTCGTACTATATTGATAAACTGTTTCTCATATCTCCGTGATAAGTTGTAACCTTTGTTAACTATAGTCACAAGAGTTGACATATTTTACTACCTTGAAGGTAATTATTCATTCTTATTCATTCCCCTCTCTCGTTGATAACACGCATGGGTAATCAGTGAAATTTATTAATTAGTTAATCAGTGACATTTATTAATTAGTTATAATCTAAAAACATGTTTCAAAATGTGACATTATCAAGGTTAAAACTGCCATAACATCTTTCAAACATTAAAATCCCGTATAACTTCAAAGCACCCATCCTCCGACCCCCCCCCCCCCCCCCCCCCGACAAGATGTATTTGATATTTGATAATTAACCAAGTATGGTTGATATTCGTATCCATCTGTCGGCAGAGAAAGTAATTGTTCATTTTAAAACTTTACCCAGGCCTGCAGCCAGGATTTTACTCGCAAATTTCCAACATTGGTCAAGCCGGCGCCAGCAACCATTTAATTGGGGCGGGGGGGGGGTACAATACTCGTGCCCTGTACCCTGTGAAGTTATGGTGTTGTCACAGATGTGGTGGTGAGGGTTCCGCAATAGTCTGCATGGTACCATGGCGTGGCTTCGGGTTCGACAGTATACCATCTTTTCATAAGGTCAGCTAATATGGAATACGATGGACATATAACGAGGACACGTGAAGATATTTTTGCTAAAATTTCATCTGTATAGTAAAATTTAGAATAATTTCAATCTTGTTTATTATCAGAGGACGACTTTATAAGACAGGGATGTGCCCACGCTGGGCGGCACTGGGCGGCCCCGCCCAGCACTAAAAATTACCGCCCAGCACTGTCTTAAAAGTCGTGAATCCCGCCCAGCACTATTGTCATCTAAAATCCCACTTAGACCACTTAGACCCCTCCCCCAGGACGGCGATCAGTACGCCCGGCACTCAGGAAATCCTGGGCACATCCCTGGTTACATTCAGTAAATGACATGTTTCCTGTCTGTGGTGATAAATGTCATAGTGCATGGGTGGGTATCCCTGTGTTGCAACTGTGCCAATACAAATACTCTTTCACATATACGGCGAGTTTCGCAGATGAGGGCGCAATGTTCCAATGCTTCTTAAATACTGGTACTCTTATCCACGAGGTCACACGATATTTCGAAAACAGTTTACTGAACTATCGATTTTTAACCCAGACGAAGAGTAGATATTATAAAAATAAAAACTGTTAACGTGTCATCTATATATATAGAAATAAATTCTGTGGCAATGTCTTCATTTAGTCCACAACAGAAAAACACAAACACCATCAAGCCTCGACAAGTATAATGAAAAGGATTATTCTGAGAATTCCTGCCGGATGCAGCTTTTGTTTACCGTTATACATAAGCTATGACATATTTAACTATTGATACATTCACGGTAAGTTAGCCTGCGGACATGCATATCTCTTGGTTTAATTAAAAACAAAATTGTGAACAGTAATGAGATCATTTTACAGGTGAACGTAATAGTTGTTCACGTCTCTTAGAGACGACCCCAATTTCCCATTCCCCACCCTCCCTATCCCCAGTCCCTCTCCCCACATCAACAATTAATATACTAGTGGTAATACAATATAACAAGCACGTAAATGAAACACGTTTGTTTTAATTTAAAACTTACAGAATGGAGACGTCCTTTCCCACTTGCGTGTAGCCTGCTAAGCAAGTACATGGTTCATCGTGGAACCCCCCATATGCACGTACTAGAATGTGGGTAAGAAAGTGTACTCGAGTGCAGTGGCGTAGGAAGGTACTTTTGAGTGGGGGGGGGGGGCTGAAGACTGATGGTCGGCCTGGGGGAGGGGTCTAAGGGGATTGGATTTTTTTTGCATTTCCAGGTGGCCTCAGATGCAATTTGGTGCAATATAGCACACTTCAACACCCACTCCATTTTGTAAATAATTTTGCATTTTCACCTGGCCTTAGATGCAATTTGGTGCTCCAAATGAGATTTTTTTTCTCATTTGGAAATGAAAAGGGGTTTTCTGACTTGCGGAGCGGGGGGGGGGGGCGGAATGATACTTCCACCCCCCAGCCCCACCGGTTCCTACGCCCTTGATCGAGTGCATTTTTCTGTACTAGTATACTCGTACTCGTAGTTTTGTAGTCATTATGGAACCGTACGTGCATGTACTATGCATATGTAAGAAAATGAAATTGAGTACATTTTTCCTATACTCGTTCGTGTACTCTGTTAGGCCTGGGTTTGTACTCTGCTCAATATGGAAATCATGTAAAATTGATCTCGTACTAGTGAGTTTGTGCACGTACTAGGGTGACCTTGTACTATTCTCTACAAGTCTAAACCAGTGGCGTAGCCAGCATTCTATTGTTAGGGGAGCAACCCCGTGATGGTTGATGGTAGGAATTAACAAGAAATATATGTATTAATGGGCACCTCGTCTGCACAAATACACATCCAATGGTTCAGTGGAACATGACACACTGATTACCAAGTTCTGACCTTATATGAAGTATGAACATGAGCCCTGAGGTATATGAATACTTGTGATTAGAACTCGAAAAAATGTAAAAAAGAAGTATTTGAATACATCACTGGATTTCATTTGGGTGGGGGGGGGGGGGGCAAGACTGTAGCACAAAGCAAATTTGTTTGGGGGCATTGCCCCCACCCCTGGCCCCCTCTGGCTACGCCACTGGTCTAAACTATACTCTTGTACTTTTTTTTCTTACAGTATATGCCTACCATAAGAAGCCATGGAATGTAGTCGGGACATTGTACTAGTCTAAACTGTTCTCTTGTACAATATTTTCGTATAGTGTATATACCTAGGCGCCAAAGAATGTACGTGATACTTTTTAAGAAAAAGGAACAAAGAAAAAAACCGGGCAACAAAAACAAAACAACAAAACAACGAACCCCCCCCAAACCCAGTCCCCTTGCATCGGGACTGTGACTGTATGATCATCGTCTGGTGTGCATCACCATTTCCCTCGAAAGGGAACATATACTACACATGATCTTAGCCAAAAGGCCGAGAAGCGGAATGTAGGTGATTGGCTGGTCAGACTTACTCTGTTGAATAGTTCTGTTTCAATGCCAGGTCGAACATCTGCGCACATAAAACAAAGTACATAATTGGCCTGTTCACCCGGTGTTCGGGCTACCGAACAGACAGTTCCAAGGTCAACAACAATGAAAATCCCTAGTGCAATCGTGTATATTTTTACTACTATTTTACAATCCATTTAATCTTTTGTAGCCAGTGCTTTACAGTCTATGTCAAGTTAAGCTACAGAAAAAAAGAACTCAGAGTTGATCTCTAATTTTACGATATTGCAAACCCTTTTAGGAGAGACTTCAAGTTCTTTTCAACGTTATCTTTGCGTGAATTATTGCATCCATGCCCCCTACCTCCGCCAACCCCCCCCCTCCCACCCCTCACCCCAATATTCTACAGTGGTCCTGAAATACAATATGATATACAAAATTTTCCAAGTATTTACCGAGATATTGTTGCCTTTCTGACCATGGTCATGCAGGAGATTTCATTCACCAAAGTTCGCGCCACAGAACAATACCCATGCTGAGCAATTTGGAGGGAAAAATCACATCCGGGCTCTTCTCTAACTTTATTCTCTTGTACGTGCATTTATGTCTAGAGGGAAATATTTCTTTACGATCTGTCGAACAAATTTTCTTTCTCAACGCTTCAATTTGTTCCGAACTATTTATTTTTCAAGGATGAATAATCGGCGGTGTGTACAATAAACGTGAGCAGACGACAACATAAAGAGCACGACAAATGAAACGACTGAACATTAAGTCTGCTAGATGAAGCTAGACGAAGTGTGGACATAGAAATGCATGTAACCAACTGACTATAAACTTATTAAAATCATCAGATTTGATTGTCACAAAAATAGGTCTTTCTTGGATTGAATAAAGAGGAATATTAACGATGTTTTTATGCTAAATATGCTAATTAGAAGGAAATGGTGAGGTCATGTCCTAAATCTATATATGAATCTGTTTTTGTCGGTATGTTTGAAACACTTTCTGTTGTGATTCTTGTTTTCGTTTTGTGTCTCGGAGTCCCAGTTTTTTCCTTACAAGTCTTCATTTTGCCTTAAATAAAGTATGACAATGAGAATAAATTATCCTTTATTCCATGCCCCCCAAGTTGCATGGGGGGGGGGGGCTGTAAACCCACTAAACCTCGCTTCCGACATGCAGATGCGGGTGTACATCCCCGCAAGGCATATAAGCCTATCTACATCAGTGTATAAAACATCAGTGTATACATCAGTGTATAAAATCATCGCCTTAATAATGTACCTATTTAAGATAAGATAAGATAAGTAGAACTTTATTACTCCAATGAAGGAAATTAAGATCTTGCACATAAAATGTAAAAGACAGTACAAAAAATATGGCTATGTTACAAATATGAAAAACAGGGATAGAACGGAACGATAAAACATTAAACAATCGAACAATAAAACACACATAGGCAGGACCTAACGGCTCAAGTTATCATTGTAAAGCCTTATTGCACGTGGAATAAACGAATTGCGATGACGGTTGGTTCTTATGGGTGGGAGACGCAGTCTGCCAGTACCCCTAGTTATGATATTATCGTGCAGATAACAGTGAAGCGGGTGATCATGGTCATTCCAAACAATGTCTAATTTGTTTTGGAGCAAGCACACATAATTTCCTCAACTGTTGATTGGGGGTCTCCAATGACTCTACCCGCTTTACGAATAATGCTGTCAATACGGTCTTTGTCAGTCCCCGAGGCGTTCCCACCCCAACCGACGAGACAATACCGCCATACGCCACAGATAGTAGCGTTGTAAAAAATATCCATTATAGAAGTACAGACGTTAAAACTGGCCATCTTATTTAAACAATACAACCTGCTATTCAGCTTCTTGATTAGAGCATCCACCTGATCGCCCCAAGTTAAAGAATCGTTCAAGTGAACGCCAAGGTACTTGTAAGAGGACACCCTTTCAACTTCTATACTCTTGATAATGACTGGTGGTGCACGGTGGGACAGTACTACGGCGAAAATCAAAAGCCAAAGAAAGCTTTGCTTTCTGCATGATCGTCAATTGGTACTGGGTATAACTCGAGGTAGTTAATTGAAGCTTAATCAGCCCTCTTAAAATTGGCTCCAATTGAAGATTAATTAATTATTTATTCTATTCGATTTGGGAGGGGGGGGGGGGTGACTCCCGGACACTTATTACTATATTACTATTAAACATAAAAAATATACATATATACACTTTGTCTTAACAAGCCTAAATGAAATGAAATTTTTTTCATTTTCAAATTGATGAATCACATGACAATATAGGAGGTTGTCCCCATCGGAAACTTAAAGATTGACCAAAATGACCAGAAATGTCTTATTTAAATGAATGGTCCATATGATCATGCGCAAAACTAAGAATTTTCCGTTTGGTAACAACATGGCTGGAAATCGGTGTTTTTTTGTTAGTTTGATTGTTTTCTGCACAACCTTACTTGTATCAACTGTTAAAGGAATACATATGTATCAAGTCCTCACGAATGTTGAAGATAGCTTCTTGCAATGGGGTTAGGACAGGTATAGCTTTGCCTCGTAAATGGGTGTATGGGAAGGGCAACTGTGTCTCGTAGCGAGGAGAGGGGGGGGGGGGTCAATTGCTGGAAAACAAGTTCAGGAAAAGCTATCTATGGTTATTTCCAGACGAGGCAAATCAGGAGAAATGCTACTTTAGTAATTCCGTAGTCTCCGAAACGATCATGACCTTTGTGCAATGATTTGTATATATTTAAATATGTACTGATCTTAAAACGCTATGGTCAATGCTATTTCATAGTTTTTAAGTTTCATTTCATCAAGGTATAGGCCTACTTTTTAAGATCTCGCACGGATCATCTGTCGAATTCTATGAAATTGCGTTAGAAATATGATTTAATCTACAAGTGTGTCTGAACAAAAGCATTGTCTATAGTAACTTGGATGCAAATAGCTTTCCAAATGCCTTGATTTCTTGGCGGAACTCGAAAACCATTGATTCTAACACTTAAATGGGGAATGCTTATACTATGCAACCACCACGAAATATGTGTGATTGACTTTCAGGCATGAAATTTTGTCACGATGTGCGCCATTATGGTAAGCCGTTTTAGTTTTTATTCTGTATTTGATGATATCACCAATGATTTGATGATATCAGCAAATCAATTGATGATATCAGCAATTGAATTAGTGAAATGTACACATCAACAAATGATTTGTTGATATCAGCAAATCAATTGCTGATATCACGAATTATTTGATGATATCAGCAAATCATTTGATGATATCAGCAATTCGATTGCTGATATCATCATTTGATTTGATGATATAACCAAATATTGATGATATCAGCAAATCAATTGATGAGATCAACAATTTAATTGGCGATATCAGCAACTGAATTGCTGATATGTGCATATCAACAAATGATTTGCTGATATCAGCAATTGAATTGCTGATATCGTCAAATAATTAGTGATATTATCAAATATTTGTTGATATCGCCAAATATTTGCTGATATCATTAAATAATTGGTGATATCAGCAATTGAATTGGTGATATCATCAAATACAGAATCAAAACTAAAACGGCTTGCCATACGCCACCATTTAAAGATTGCTTACAACCCCTAAGTAATTGCCATTGGGGTTAAAGTTCAAAAATAAGGTGTTCGCGTGGCCTGAATTATGAATGTCAATGAAATATTTCATAAAGTTATCAGATATTGTTTGCTTGCGATCACGTACAGAAACCTCATGGAATAACATGTCAATAATCGTCTCTTCGGACGTTGGACCAAACCAAAATTATCTTCAGCTTAATCATTACATACCAATATCGATTTTTGTTTAAACACTAACTATAAATAAACATGTTTACGAAATATTCATCGTTATTTATCTACGCTATCTATTTGAACGGTGTCGTCTCGGCATCTCTGTGTAAACGAGGTCTAGCAGAGGTACAACGTAACACATTTGCTACATGCATGCCGTTTCTGTGTAACTTTGAAGCACACTTGATTAAGCAACTGAGGTAACGTCTATTTTGTCGTGCTCGGATTTACCATTAGGTCAGATGGACCCGGGCCCATGGCCCAGACCTACGAAAAAAATCAGAAGGCTACAAAAAGCATTTACCGATGTTGCATCTTGAAATTTGAGAGTTAAAAAGCTTAAGTCCCCTGGAAAAAAGAAGTAAATCAGGGCCTACAAATCTCAGAGTCTATTAATAAGTGCACTTGGCCTTTGGCGTGGGTTCCAGCGGCCCACCTACGGTCACTTGATGGGAAGCGATACTCATGGAAACCCCTGTGGAAAACCCATACACTTTGGTGAACTTTGGTGAACTATACAGGAAAGAGATTATTAAAAATGGCGCAGAACTGTACCGGATTTTACATAACATATAGTATACACAGACTGGATATTAAAGACATTAATAAGTAAACATTTTGCGCAATTTATCAAAGACATTAGACGGCGTAACGTCAATATTCTTAATGAATGCAAGGGTTAAGAACAGTACCTCTTCGAAATAAAAGGGCTTGTATAATCAGTCATATTGCGAAATAGAATTAATAACGGACGATGTTGGGACTCTCCCTCGCACACATTTTATCACAGACAATCTAATGGTTCGCTGAACCGCTATTTATGGCACTGCAGCCCGTGTTTAATCTCCTCACAGATATAAATAGATCATTCTGACAGGGTTTCATGCCTGTTATATTTAATCGTTCTGTCGTGTTTTTTCCCGGAATTATTTCTGAATCAACATATAACAAGTGTATATGCTCGAAATTTTGTCCACGTTTTACGTATACCAGTCCATTGAATGATATCAGCGAAATATCACCATGTATAACACTAGAAAAACAGGATCTTAATTGATATATATATATATATATATAGGAAAAATTGTCCATAAACAGGCTTTCTTAGTTATTTTGTTTGTTGTTGTTGGTAATGATGATGATGATTATTAATTATTATTAATAACGTGACTTTTTAAGATACGGTATATGTTAAGAAGATCTCGTATTTGGACATGGAGCATAGCGCAGTGTATGAACATCGAACGGGAGAGAATCAATTTTCCTTGCGTTTGGTAGTTTCGGCAAATACATGTGTTGCTCAAAACATCCACCCCTCCCACTTCCAACCCCACTCAATTGTTGTTGATGTTTCATATTGCTTCGGTGTTAACATTCATTATTAGAAGCATCTATATGGAGTGGAATTTAGGGAACTAGTAGCAGGTTTAGACCACCGAGTGCATGGTTCTGAAGTGAGTTAATATCGGCTTGAATTTGGTGGGTTCGGCTAATTCATGTGGTGATCAAGGCGTCCCCCCCCCCCCTCTCCTTGTGATACGAGGCAGAACTAAAGGAGGTGCGAAGTTACAGGCATTACCAACACATCCTCTGAATAGTAAGCCACTGTATCCCACTATAGTGTGCGGTCATTCACAGTTGGTAAGGTGATACAAAGGTTTATAAATTGCTAATTATTGCTTGTGTGAGCACACAGTGATAAACAATTGACTAAGTACTTACGCCAAGAGAACAAACGTGATGAGACAATAAACATATAACAGTACACGTTATATTTCTCTACGGTAACTAATCCATCTAAAAAAAACAGCAGCTATAGCAGAATATTAAACATAAAGGTTGTAGAGAGAAGTGTCCTGCTAGACACTGTGTAGGCCTATACGGTATTCTGTAGCCTACATTCAATCCAACCATCGATCTCTCATAAAGAGTGGAGATTGACATATGCTTCGCTAATTTCTTTATAAATCAATAAGAAAGGCAACACATAGGCACGACTTTAATAACCGAAACAAACTGCTGGAGGGCCCCCACGTGTCACGTACCAATTTATAAATCTAACATTCTTGTTGACTTCGCATATCCCGCTCAAGGGAGACAGAGATATCTGTCTTAAAAACATAAAGCAAACATGTTCGAGAAAGATGAAAAATAAAGAAATTGACATATTTGTTTCGCGTGGCTATTGCGGTTGATAACTCAAGAAAGTTATTTTCCGAAACATTATACACATTTCAAAATACATATAAACAGTTTTAATTGCATGAACTCTGTTTTTATTTTTTAATCAAGTGAATATGCTATAATCAACAAATTATTTTCAACGTTTGAGGTAAAGACAAAAAGGACACAATAGGTAATTTATTTGTAAGGAAAAACATTTACTTAAAAGAGGGATTGCTTGCTTCAATGACCTTTCTTTTTTCTCCTTCTTCTACTTCTTCAACTTCTTCAACTTCTTTCTTTCTTCTATCAAGAGATTAGGCCAATGAACAAATTACGTTTAAGCTTTCGCGGCAAGAAGAAAGACTGTAAAAATATATGTTTGTAAGAAAGAATATTTCCATGAAAAAATAAGATGAATTGCTTGCTTCATTGTTATTTTATTTCATTTCTTTTCTTGCATCAAGTAACTATTTTATTAACAAATTATTTTTAAGTTTTGCGGCAAGGACGGAGAATGTATAGAAACTCTTTGTCAGGAATAATAATTAATTAAAACAAAGAGATAAATGATTGCTTCAATTCTGTTTTTCATTTTTTGACAAATAAAAAAACAAAGAAACAACTTAGGAAACTTCCAAATTCTTTCTGCAGTCTGTCGTAACAGACTTATCTTCAAGGATCACACCTTAGGTACATATGTTGTAGACCATTAAACAATACTGCTGTCAGTGCAGGCTGTATTTCTATAACACTTTTAAGATTTTGAGAAATGACCCTTGTTAAGCAGCTGAGGTTGGTGAATGAAAGTGACTTAGACGATTAGACGATATACTCTTCCAAAAACGACTCCCTGCTCTATCACAGACATCGGACTTATACACTAAACTTGACCGAATATGTCAATGTTACTATAGCACCTGGAAGACGTCACGTGACTCTTCATGGATAGTTACGTTTTCTTACTGTGGAGTGAGAGTTCCAGGTCATTTTTAACTTCGATGATTACACAGACCCATTCGATCAGTTCCTCAGATGCAACACAAAACGCGATAGGAAAACAAGATTATTTAGGCCTCAAATGAAATGTTTAAAATGCGAGGAATCACCCTTTGATCATCTGAGGTTCACCAATTAAAGTGGCTGGGCTACTTAGTCTAACACGCAGACTAGATATGATTTTCATGGCCTCAAAAAACATGTTTTGAAAATGCCTTACAAATTTGTCAAAGACCGATGGTGTTGATTGTTACCCAAGAGTGCAATATTGTTTTATATGAAATTGAAAGAACATGTTTTGGTAAAGTTATTAGAATGTGTTTATCGTTTAACATTCATTTTAGGCCTACACTGAGGAGCTGACGTCATCAAGAATTTAGTCTTAAAGGAGTATTCCAAATAATATATCATATTTAAGAGGTGAATTTTAAAAGTCTGCCTAAAGTAATCCTTTAAGCTTTATTTAATTTGAGGTAACTCGATAAGCCAGAGCTTCTCGTTTCCATGCTCTCATTTACAAAGACAAATACATACATTTAGCTAGAACTTTAAAAAAAAAAGTAGCGGTTGCAAATAACACAGGTAGAAAATCTTAGAAGAAACTGGAAACAGATAAAGAGCGGATGACAAATATTTATACTGAACATTTTTTTGGCAGGGGGGGGGGGGCAAAAACCAACTTGAGGAAGAAAGATTTCATCATTTCAATTTATCTCAGATATAATATTATAGGTTTGAAAGGTCAGTTATTGTTTTGTATGACCTCTTATGTGCTTTTTATTCCTCATTTATTCTATTACGATTCACGAATTTGTCGCTAGTATTGCTTGCTCAAGGGTACCGTCAAATATATACTGTCTCTTATCGAGAACCTTTTGTAGTAGGCGATCAATTCCGTTATGGATTTGAATTTCTTGTCCAAAATTTTGTAACCGAAGTTAGTTGTCTTGATTAAAAACTTGTTGATATCGTCTGCAGTTTTCACATTCAGGACAAGATCATTAGTCTGTGAAAGAAAACAAATCCATATATTAAAAATCGTGAACCTTTTTAGAAATAGTTACAGGTTAAAAATATAGTACAGAAAATGAAAATATATTATAAATTCCGTAATTCAAAGGTTACATGATCAAATTAATATTTAAATTTCATATCGCAAAAGCAATACTTGGGATTTCTTTCTTAGCTTCTAATAAGCTGAACAAATTTAAAACAAAATCTAGCTTTTTTAAGACTTTTTTAGGTATTTTACCCTACCTTGCTCGCTTCCCTGATAAGATAAGTCCCCGATGGACATCGTCGAAGAAACTTCTCCGCCTGCTGAGGCAGTACTTTCGAGTGAAACCATTCTCTCTCAAATAGGATGGATTCTTTCCCCAAAAGACGATTGCAATTTGACGGTAAGACTAAGCCGATAAAACCATCCTTATTTCTCGCCCTGTAAAGCGCTTTTGAGTTCTCAAACCTCTCTTCAATCACATCTAGATGCTCGCTTCGTCGATATGTCAAAAAGCTTTCCTCACCACGACTGGAATCGGTTAAAGTTTCCACGACAAAGAGGAAACGGTATTGCTTCTCAGCTGCATCTTCCTCCCGAACACAGTAATTTGGGATCCACCCCTGTTGGTTCTTCACCTCCCCGTAATACCATCCGATCCTTCCCCTATCCTGTATCAGAATTTTCTCACCTTTCTTGATGCTCAACTGATCGGGAGTTTGTTTGATGTATGTCTTAACAACTATCGATTGATATGTTTCAAATTCCGGC
The DNA here is from genome assembly GCA_000934455.1 of Apostichopus parvimensis. Taxonomy (NCBI): domain Eukaryota; kingdom Metazoa; phylum Echinodermata; class Holothuroidea; order Aspidochirotida; family Stichopodidae; genus Apostichopus; species Apostichopus parvimensis. Next base: position 74,210 of record KN882710.1, read on the forward strand.
GTTTGCTTTTCTGATAAAAAAAAAACAGAAGGAAGGAAATAGTAAATCAGGAATAAATGGAATCCCATTTTAGAAAGTTATCTGTTGAAATGTGAAAGAAACTATAACCAGCCCAACCAGTAGTGTGGAGAGCCATTTCGGGCACAGGGATAATTAATCCACCGGCCCATTATTTGAATTTCGTTTCTACTTAAGCATACTATTTTATTTTTGTATCCTATATTTTCCACATTCCCCTGATCGATCCGGTTACGGGGCACCCCCTCCCCCCCCCCCCCCCCCCACACACACCCCTTAACCACTCTCTGCAAGCCTGAGCCCAACCCTGGTTGCCACATGTAATCTCTACCAAACATTGAAAAATGTATTTACCGCCACTGCTTTCGACCTCCGTTACATCCATTGGTATCCCCTCCAGGAATCCCCAAACGTCGGGACCATAGTTGAAATCTTTGAGTAATGACGTAAGCTTAGAGACGGTGGCAAGATGTCCCAACCTTTGCTTCCATTTGTGGAGCATGTTCGATGCCTGCTTGTGCTCACAATCCGACTGTCGTTGAAATTTTTCAATTTCTTTTGCTGTAAATTTAAGCACTTCTCTACCAAACGCCTTGAAACTTTTGTCGATGCATAGAGAAAGCACTCTCAGATCGTCATCTGTCACCACCCTGTCAGAATTGTCTTCCGTAACTGCTGCTGTGTGGAAAAAATCCATAATCAGGAAGATGCATTACAAAATATGGTTGAGCATCTTCCTGATCCTTGACCGCTTTCTCTCCCTCGTCATCTTTATCCTCCACATTATCGTCATCGTAATCGTCATCGTCATCGCCACATTCATCGTCATCGTCATCGTCACACACACACACACATTGTCCACTTCATTGTTATTGTCATGTTCATGGTCATAACCATCGTCACCGTCATGCCCATCTTCATCGTGTTGGTCATCAATATCACCATCACCGTCACCGTCACCATCATTATCACTATCACCATCATCGCCATCACCATCATCACCATCACCATCATTATATACTAATTTCAGTAATAGACTATTACAAGTATCAAATAAAAGTAGATAATGTTTTTCATACCAAGGCATTTAAACTTGACATCATCGTCCGGGCCAGGGGTTAGGAGCCGGGGGGGGGGGGACTGGGGGCACGTGCCCGCACACTTTTTCTTCCAAAATGGCAAATATGCCCTACTGGCAAATAAAATGTGTCCCTTTGATGAAGAAATGTCCTTTGGATATCTTAAGCCTTTGTTAATTTTAATATTTTATTTTCATTATTCACGTACACCATAATAGTATTGATAGCATACTAACACATCATATATATTTAAGTGATATGGCCGGTGTGTATCGGTTTATAGCATAACGAGTGATGGTTGTGGAATGAGAAAGTGCCCCTCTGATGTTGTGCCCCCCCCCCTCCCACTTTTTGGAAGCTTCCTACCCCCCTGGTCCGGGCGATAAAATGATTTTTGTTTTGTCTGGCTTTATGTTTTATCTCTTTTGCGACAGAGTAACTCAAGTTGATCTAAATGGGGTTTCATGGAAACGTTTGCCAGTACTTTCTCCCTTCCTTCCCCCCCCCCCCCCACCCTCGTTTATCAAGAAAGTTTACTTACGCTCCATCTTCAAGTACCTCTCTTCGTCTTCATCAGTAGAAAAGACCGACTCCTTGTATGCATTGACAACATCGGAAGCTTCCTGAAGCTTTTCCACTTCCAGAGCTTTCAACAAATCATTGACGTCTAGTTCTGAAATGACATCGATGGACTCCAACAAATCTATAAATGACGTAGCTGTAGTTATCCTGGCTCTAGTGTCAAAGTTGATTGCCCCGAAATATAAGCATAGATTCTGACACTCTTTAACGGAAAGCTTTTTGGCGAGAAGTTTCTTCATCATGAGGTATTGTCCAGTGAATACATTGTCTAACTTCATCCCCGCTGGGGATGATGGGCTCATATTCTCGTAGCTTTCTGTAGTTTAAAAATAAGAATCTTTGTTCTGAAAGTACAGCCAAATGGGGGCGTCGGTATCGAAGTTGAGTCATTTTGGGGCAATTATGTCACCAGGTCCCATTTTGAGTTGTTCGTATCTGTTAAGTTCATTATGAAGATGCGAAACAAACTACATGCAGTGGCGGAGCTAGCGGTATTGGTCTGTAGGGCACTTTCGACACTATCTAACTATCACCAAAGGTTGGTGCGGAGCGTACAGAATTTTTTTGAGTAAAGATACTCCCTAGATCGCCGGAAATGACCCTTTCCAGGCCTTGCTAAATTTGCAGATCAACGTAGAATAAATAGGTGTCAAAATTACACCAACAAAATGTGACAAATGTCAATAGGTAGATGAGAGCACAATAAAAAAAAATCAATAATCGCGAATAAGTAAAAAGTGGTAAACAGCTGAAAAGGGCGCTAGCAGGGGGGGGGGGAGGCATCCGCCCTGACTGTATGGACGCTCCGCCACTGCCTACAGGCATACTATTTCTGGCCCCTAATTGACTCCAGGCCCTGTGGCTGTATCTCCCTGAGCCCCCTTTCCACTTACGCCAAGCATAACAAAACATGATTATTTTACGCCATGTTAGAGCAACAACTTCTTTGACGTAAGCAGATTGGGTGTATGAATTTTATACACGAAACTTTCTGTTTTCAATAATCAATGGTTGAAACTATTGTGTGATATTTCCACTGAAACTCTATATAATTTGAATTACATTTTTCTCCCATTTTATACATTATGAAATACAAAACAAAAAAATACAGAATACTATTATACATTACCATTGATGGAACGACTCTTTGCTGGTGCTACTACAACTGCAAGTTTTTGTTGTTTCGGAAAACCGGATGAAGTAGCAATATTTGGTTCCGTTAAGCTCCGTTCGGTTAGTCTTGGTGCTGGCCGTCTGGTCCTAGAATTTAAGTTGGCATAGGTATTTGGCTCAGACTCTAGTTCAAGAGATCTCAATATATTGTCTTTCTGCTTGATTACCCAATCGTAACTAAATTTTACCTGATCAATTTTTTCCTTTAACTCTTCTGCATCTAATGTTAAACGGTTGATCTCGTCGTCATTTTGTCCATGCGCAACTGTAAGGCATCGCAGATCTGGTAAGGGTGCGTTAGCAAAGTTATTTCTCCACTCTGATTGGAATTTCTCCTTAAGACCCATCGTTCTGGTTATTACCGAATCTGAACATTAGTAGTTAAACTTGTTACCTTCAATCCGTCTTTCTTGCAACTCAAATAGCTTCAACTGGATGTGTTACAAGTTACATAAATCGAGCAAATTTAATGTAAAAAGAAAGATTAAAAAAAACCACATCTGATGCTAGAGATAATTTCAACACCTCAGGCTAGGCGATACTTCACGTGGAAGTATCGGTATGCTACTGAATGATCGCTTGTCAATAAGAGTGTGGTCTCTAGAAATCGGTGAGAGGGTTGTGTTTGTGCAAAGTAATTTGCGATTCTGTTACCTTCATGGCATGTAGGTATAAGTACACAAGACCGAAGTCACTTCCTTATAACTAACACACTGGCACATAAGAAAGACTAACCATAGCGAAGAATGAATCATTTGATAACAATACGGGTATTATTTGATTAACATACGACAGAGATTAAAGTCCAAAGTTCACACGAATTAAGCACTTCTTAAACACATAATTAATTCACAAAAAATAAACACAAAAATGATAAACAATCGATCAACAAGCAATGGGTTGTTTTGAGGGGTAATCCCATTTTGAGAAGACTCAAATGACATAACAACTTAAAGAAAGAACATTCATGGGAGATCCCGACCGTTGATTTCTACTTCACCGTTCCCTCAATCAAAATCCGGGATCTCCTCCTCTGGTGTATGGTCACAAATTCCCTCTCCAAATTTAAGTTACTCTAGACGTCTTTTATTGTTATAAGTGCGTAAAGGCCTCGGCTCTGGGAGAGGAACTGGGGGGGGGTAGGGGGTGGGGTGAGGGGATAGCTAAAGTGCTTGTGCGTCAAATCCCGTCAACTGAGAACAGCCGTCACCAGGTGGATTATTATGGGATAGCTTATCCCAGGATAGGAATTTCAGCCCGCCCCCTTTTTTTAATGGTTCCTAGGTCTGTTTTACTTTCGGGTGCGTCCTGTTGGATGAATTAAGAATAACGTTCATTGTTTCCATTGTTTTATCTATCCTTTTCATCCCATTTTGATTCCTATTCTACGACCAATCCTGAAGGAGCTGTGCAAAGTACAGCTCGAACAGGTCTCCCATCCTTATATAATTGCTTCACTACGCTGTTTGCTACTTAGACTTTAGTCCTTGTTAGATCTAGTGATGTGACTGTAGTTCATCGTGATTAACCACCTAATGTACTGTAACGTTATACTGACATGAACTTTATTAAGGTTTGTATCATTTTTTTTTTTTTAATTTCTTATTAAATTAATATGTGGTTTTCATATCGCATTTTGACATTTTTGAAATTATTTCCCAAGAACAATTTGACGCATCATTAAAATACCTCGAATTGGTGATGTCAGTTTCTCTGTTTGGGGGTATGGAGGGGTGGGATGTACCTTGGCCCTACCCAACAGATTACTGTGAGACAACCAAGGCAGGCATTATGCTTACAGTCTAATCCAGGTAAACTAGTAACCGAAGATAAGAACCCGGGTACGAAAACCAAAGGACTTAACTGATCCAAATTTGGAGGGCAAAAAATTTAGGCAACATGCTGGGTTGAAAGTAGTGGGCAATACTGTAGGAGAGTAACAGACACATTACTAGCAATTACACACAAGGCTCGATGTAGTCCAGTCCCTTTTCAGCCTGTGCTTATCTACAGCCGGTAATTGGACTCTGAGGTCACCAGTCCAGCCACAATGTGTCTGGAGTCACCAAATCAACTGAGGTCACCACTATATACACTCCCTAGTGAAGGGGTTCCCTAACTGGGGTGCAGGAACCCCCAGGGGGTGCGTGAGTCCATCCCAGGGGGTTCATGAGACGTTTCTGAAAGTCAAAACTAGAGTACTTTTTGTTGAACTAAAATCTGATATATCATATAATTTAGTAATGTACAAAAGTTGTAAAACAGTATCGACAAACTCTTTCGCGTTCCATACGCATATGTTGCCATAGGAGTACCGTACCGTGCATGTGATAAATTTATTTATTTGTTTTGCCACAAAAGTACAAAGTGAAGGGAAGTCTTCCATAAAGCTTAAAAGCTTAACAATGTGGAAGACTCCCTGAAGAAAGAAAAGAAAAGAAAAAACAAAATATATATGTGTATAGATACATATACATAAATATAAGTACAAATTAAATGTTCAATATATATATAGTAGTTACATACAGGTATAATTTAGTTTTAGTCAGTAACTAGCTATTATTTCCTTACAAAACCACTTCTTAAAGGATGTGACTGACTTTTTACTCTTTAAATCGTTCGTTAGAAGATTCCATGTTTTTGTTGCACGGTTTTGTCGGCTTAAGTTTCCAATGGTGGTAGTGTAGAGATTATAGTGGGCATGATTAGCATGCCTCGTGTTAAGATTATGTACCTGTTACTGGTTAAAAAAATAGTCAAAGGCAGCTGGTAGTAATCCATTCCAGGTCTTGTAGGCAAACAATGCAAGCTTAACTTTAATGATATCGTGCAATTTCAGTGAGTTGCGTTTCTTAAATAGGGGACTGGTGTGCTCACGTGAGGCTGAGTGTGTTATGTGGCGAATGGCTGCCTTTTGGAGCATAAATAACTGAATAACATAACATAAATAACTGAATTATGAAACAGACACAGGCCGCATGACTTTGGTGAAGTTGGTGTACGCATGACAGTACTTCGTGAAGATAAAGAGCTGATCTGATCTTGAAGTTTCCTAATAAATATTTGTTCATCTCTTGTTTTTTTTTCTTTACAATATTACACTATGAAGTTGATCTTTTACGAAGCACAGTTATGCGTATTACAGACCTGTCAACCAGTTTGACCCCAAAATAGGGAGAATAACATTTTTCAGGGCCAAAAAATAGGGAGAACAAGGGGAAAATAGGGAGGTTGGTAACTCCTAAATAAGTATAGTCTACTTATGCAGTGAGAGAATCATCCAATCAGTGTTTCTTGTTGTAGTTTACAGCAGCTCGCTTCCCTTTCTCCAGGGTTTCTTTAGGCTTTCATTTGAAACAGGGAACAGTGGACTCTGGGTACTGTGACTTCATGGCTAGTATGCTAGATAGAGTCCCATCAAGCTTGTGACTTGACCGACTATCTGTCTTGTTCTTGCGAACTACACTGAATAGCCTTTCCTGTTCAGCGTTACTGTGGGGAATTAAGCATAGGACTAATTGTTGGCTATTTGCAGAAATGTCGCAAGTGATGAAACATTAAAAACCGGGAGAATAGAATATGAAACCGGGAGATTCGGGTAAAAACCGGGAGTCTCCCGGTAAATCCGGGAGAGTTGACGGGTCTGGTATTATAAGTATAATCATGGCTCAGATCGTGTCTCGAAAAGTTGGGGTTCGTGGACAACTCTGACATCCACAGGGGGTTCGTGGGGGATAAAATTAGGGAAACCCTGCCCTAGTGCATTGATCGACTTTCTACCTAGTCGTGTCAAGCTCAGTCTAGTTCAGTCAGCACAATCTAGCTCCAAGAGATCAGTACCAGGTACTACAAAGGGTCCAACTTTCAAATAGACAGGGCCGACCCTTCATACTCGGTCCACATTGAACACGATTGCAAGCAACTGTAACTGACACGACTTCTTCATATATAGTTTAAAAAATTCAAAAGAGAAAGGATAGGTATTCATAGTATTTATTGCATGAAAAGTTTAAAATATGGACATTTTACATAATAGTTACATTATGAAAACTATTAAAACATAAAAGGAAATATTTCTTACAATTTATGGATCATCAAATTACAAGGCGATTGTATCACAAAAAAAAACAAAAAAAATTATCAAGAAAAAAAAGGGAAAAGAAATCTGAATGAATTTAGGTAGTTTCTATAAGTGAATGGGTATAATAAAATCAGTAAAATGTCTTACTAACGTCTGAAAATTTGGACCACCTTACAGAAACGAAATATTAATCACAAAACTCATTTTGAAAATAATGTAACGTGACAACATCACCCTGTATGGGTACTATATATAACCACATGAGAATGTAAACATTTTCAAGAAAACAAAAAGTTGGAAGAGATAGATTTTTGGACAGGTGAAATTTCATATTTTGATTTTTTTTCTTATTTACTATAGAGGAAATGGAAAACCATTTGTAGAATTTCTACTTTGTGAGAAGGTTGAGATGTTCCTGGAGCGGTATTGGAAACGGAATTAGGCAGAACGATGTTAAGTACACATAGTGGGTGGAGGTACAAAACAGTACTGCTGACATTTCATTGGACTACATACAGGGTAACATTAGTAATACCCTTCCCCTCTCTCTTTCTCTCTCTGCAATAAACAACTTCCATCCCTACTTTCTCCTCTTCTACCCCGTAGTGTATTCCAGTGGAAAGTAAATACAGGTGAAAAGTGATGATAGTAAGGAGAAGGCGGGGGGGGGGGGAGAGGGGGCCGGGGGTTTAGACAAAGGCCAAAATCCAAATTACTTACACTTTGTTTGCTATGTCTTAAGGGGATCCTTTAGTATTTAAAAAGTTAAAAGCAGATGACAAATAAATTGACTGGAAAAAGGGAGGAGAATATTGAGGAATTAATAATTAGCAATTTATGGATTTGTTCATTAAAATGCATTAATCATGAATTCTCTTTCTTCACTTCATAGACAACATTGACATCAAGTCTAAATCTTGTGAAAAATGGAGGAAATTTGAAAACCAGACACCAACCATCTGCTTTATGAGTAATATAGTTTACACCAAATACAGTTTGAAACTTAATGTGAGATAGAGATGTTGAATAAAAGAGAAAGCTATTAAAAGATTGCTGATAAAATTATTCTCATTTATGGTAAAATTGCCAAGAAACACTTTTTTAAAAGCTGAATATCCCGAAACCATTTCTTCACATGGAAACCAAAAAAAAAGTCAGAATTATTGGACAGACATTAAAATTTTACCTTCAACCAAAAGAGGTTGATAAAATAGAAAGAAAAAAGATAAAATAAGCTCTTTAGCAGCAGGATGCTTGAATGTGTTGGGATCCACAGATTTTGATCAAACTTTTTGACCTCTTTTCTTTCTGTCAATTTCTTGGCCTTGCCAATCGAGGTAGTATTCATGTACACACAACTATATGAGAACCAAACCAAACCAAACCTGGATAGTTGATACTTTGGAGCAACAAAACTGATGTAGGGAAAGTGCAAAGTTAGGACACTCTATCAAATGAGCTTCCAATGAGCTTACATAGATCAGTGATAGGTTGTTATACCCTATACATTATTTACAGTGACAGAACTTGGACAGAGTGGGCCCCTTCCTCATGCCCCCCCGCTCAACCTAGAGCCCCCCTGACCCCTCGTCCCACAGCCTCCCTCCTCTCCCTTTGCCTGGATATATATATATCAAAAACTATCACACAGGAACAATTCATATGAAAAATTACTATCTTCATGTCCTTAATATTACACAGCATTGATATTTCCTATTCTAACCATTGCTATAATTGAAACTTCCCAGAAGTTTGTAAAATTGGACAAAAATCGATAGAAACAGAATTAAAACCAAATAAAAAGGAGAAGAAGCCCCTTGAAACATACCAGTCTGCACTCGCTTAACAAAAGTGAATTTTTTTTTATCCCTAAATAAATAAAAAAATGCCCTTTTTCTTTGGTTTAATACCACAGCACCCCTTAGCTATACCATAAAAGGAAAAAAAAATCTTTGCGTAAACGAATTTATTTTCTGATAGTTTACCACTTAGAACTTGTTCCAGTCAGATGCACATACTAAAGCAGATCTAAAATTTTAAATTTAAATGAAGAGTGAACTAATAGTAAAGAAAGATATTTATCCCTCACTCTAATCCCCCCCAAAATTAATGGCCAATTTGGCACCACCACCTTTAGCCCCTTGCCTTCTCCCTCGTGTCCTCGGACCACCAGCTTTGGGCACCGGGGACATATCTTCTGTTATAGGCTCTGCCCTTGGAGGCACTGACTGGTGTGCCTCTGGTGACTGTGGTCTGGGTGTAATCGGTGTATGGTCCACTGTTGGCTGATGTACAGGTCCAGCAGGCGAACCCAATAATGTCTGAAGGCTTTCAGGTCCAGCTAGTGTATATCCCGACATTGTCGGTACCCTCGGTGGTGTCTGATCCAAGAATGGCATATGTTCGGTTTGTGAATAGCCTTTCATTGGTACTCGTTCCTGATGGTCCAGTCCACCTTGGACCAGAGGTTGACCGAGTCGAACAGAGTCAAGAATGTCATCAGGGTTTGGTGTCTTCTGAGGTGTCAACTTCTTGGTTACCTGAAGCCAAGATTTCAAGATTGTAAAATGATTGATTGTGTGAGGAGAGAAATACAGCAGATGTTTTTGAATATAACGGATAGGCCAAGGGCCCATGAGCAAAAAGCCATGGCTCACCAGACCCCTCCCCACCCCTCAGAATCAATGGTTGATATGAATGAAAGCTAGCTATGGGCTTGATTTTTAAAGGTAATCATTTTCCATCACTTAAGTCTGTAAGATGTAGATGATATTCCAACATCTGGGAGAACGATTTGTGACCCCACCAAAAAATTACCTTGGCCCACTCTTGGGTCACACCCCATAGTTTGCGGACCATTGGTCTACAATAATGCCACATATCCTGCGATGCAACTACATGTAATCTAAACCATGATTCACATCTCTTGTATTCTCAAAGGAGAGGTCAATTGATTTCGTCCCGCTCTAACGGTACGAAAAAGAAAATCAAAGGTGACTTCAAAGTATCTCATACACACCTGCAACGGTACGAATTGAGCGGAACTCTTCTGGGATTGATTGGCGTCTTGGGCCTCGGCGAAGGAACGCTGAAAAACAAACAGCAAAGGAATAGTTTATGGAGTTGAGGATCAAAGGATCGGTTCCAGACTGATGGTTGGACATCGGATGCTGAGGGGGATTCGCAGAATCACCACACCGGGACTTCACGGGCCAATCATTTCTGTTTGTTTGAAGAGATACTCTCTGACAGCCTTGCTACATGGGATCCTGCAGCTGCTGCAGCTTGTCTTTGAAACAGTTCCTTACTGATTGTATAGTCTGACATAACACAAAACGACTCAATGCTAAAGGATCCAATCAACCTTCTATATTCTGATTTGTCTGGAAAATAGGTGTACTTTTAAACGTTCCAATGAACCAATGGATGTGGTAATCTGTAATCACCCACCATAAGAGACCAGTAAAACAGACTCACCATAACTTGAAGGGCTTTAAAGGCAGCTAACTCCAGAGCATTCCTCCTTCCTGTGCAAGGTTCACCACTGATAATTTGACCGGTTGGTAGATAGATGACCACAAAGTACTGACCCTACGGGCAAATTGAATAAGAAAGCTGTTACCCTGACGATTAGACACTCATGAATATCTTTATTTAATAAAGGGAGACAGGAGAGTCATACCTGTAGCCCACCCTGCCTCTCATCCACCGAAGAGAAAAGTATCTCTTTGTGAAACTACACATTTGTCTGAAGAAAGTCATGAATATACATTTATTTCTTAAGTTAAAAGGTTATCACATTACCTGTATGAAACGTATAATTACTTACAGTATACAGTGGTTTTAGCATTAGAATACCACATGTACTGTAAGTATGAACAGTTCCTAACCTTTATCTGCTTCTAATGCTAATACCATTACATACTGTCATCTCATATCATGCTTCAAAGCACTCATACTTACAGTATGAACAGTTCCTTACATTTATCTGCTACCAATGATAATACCACTGTACACTGTCCCCTAATATCATCTTCAAAGCACTCGTACTAACAGTATGAACAGTTCCTAACCTATATCTGCTTCCAATGATAATACCACTCTATACTGTCCCCTCATATCATTCTTCAAAGCACTCGTTCTGACAGTATGAACAGTTCCTAACATTTACCTCATACTAATGCTAACACCACTGTATACTGTCCCCTCAGACTCGTACTGACAGTATGAACAATTCCTAACCTTTATCTGCTTCCAATGATACTATATACTGCCATCACATATCATGCTGCAAAACATAGTGTGTGTTCTTTGAAGCATGACATGAGGGGAGAGTATACAGTGGTATTAGCATTAGAATCAGATAAAAGTTAGGAACTGTTCATACTGTCAGTACGACTGCTTTGAAGCTTGATATGAGGGGACAGTATAAAGTGGTATTAGCATTAGAATCAGATAAAGGTTAGGAACTGTTCATTCTGTCAGTACATGTGCTTTGAAGCATGATATGAGGGGACAGTATAGAGTGGTATTAGCACTGCAAACTTGCCATGGAGCTGACTGCATTTTTCTACAGGTTTCATGACTAGGCGTCACATGACTATAATACATATTACACTTGAATAAAACTCACCATAATATCTGTGTCAATGTATTCGTAATTAGGATGTCTTAAGCCTCGAGTCTCGCAGAACGCTCTTAGTTTATTCAGCATGGTGTCCTGTTGCTGTCCTGGTGCGGCATTAACACCACCTCCTCCTCCTCCACCCGCTGTACCGCCTACAGATGGCATACTAGAACTGAGAGAGACAATATTTCATCATTAATACACATTCTGAATTTCCTTTCATAAAGGGTTCTTGTACTTACTAAGGTGAAACCACCACCTGAATATAAACTGTTTACTTGTGTTTTATCGCTTCAACTTAACCATTATATACTGTTTTCTTAAATATATATGTATATATTTTTATAAATATGTATGTATAAACACACACACAAGGTATCAATTAATGTTCTTTCCTTTTCCTCAAATATTCAAAAACTCACCTGTCACTGACCGGAGGGAAGCCCGGTTGTCCAGGAGGTGACCGCTGCCTCTCTGGAGATGGGATAGGGTTAGGAGACAGAGGGTTTGAAGAAAAGGACTGCCCTGATGGCTGGGATAATTGATGACCAATAGGTGGCGGGTACCTCGACGTACCAGGAATGACCATGGTGGAGTTTGGCGTCCCATGCAGAGGTCCCAGAGGTTGGTTTACATTTGGCCCTGCACGTTGCATCATGTTTGGCACTGAACCACCGGCGGCAGAGTGAGAAATGTTTGACGTGTGTACCATTGGTTTCCCGGGTAAAGGAGGAGGGCCATGCATTAATGGTTGATTCCTAGGTGGCTCGGGCAGGCCATGTTGCTGCTGCATGTTATGGAATGTTTGCCCCTGCTGCTTGATTACATTTGGCACTGCGTTTGGGCCCATCTGCCCATGCCCATGGAATTGCTGATACTGCGGGGCATTGGGGACCATGGGCCTCTGAGGCATGAAACCCCCATGGCTACCCATGGGTGGTACAAATCCCATCCCCGGTACAACCATTCCTCGCATACGCTGATTCCCTGGCATCATTCCATAGGGCAGATGAGGGTATTGTTTAGGTGGAGTGTTAAAACCAGCTGGTGGAAATCTGGGCTGTTGATTGAGTGCTTGCTGCTGCTGCTGTTGCAGCTGCTGTTGATGTTGCTGTTGCTGCTGGGGTACTGGCTGGAAGGCACTTTTCTCTGGCATGTTAGCAGATGGCCTTGAAACAGGCAAACCTGGGGAAAGTTGCTGCTGCTGATGATGTGGTGGCATTGGTCCTGGAAACTTGTTGAGAGATTGCTGTCCTAGTTGAGAAAGTCCCAACTGTTTATCTGGTGGAAGTAGTGGCTTACCGATGGCGCCAGCAAACAGGTTTTGCTGAGCACCGGATGGAAAGAGAAGGTTTGTGTTAGTTGGCGGTGCAGCTTTCACACGTAAATACTCCAATGGTGAAAATCCAGGAGGATGATTCGGTTCTGGAGCTTTCCCCTTTGGTGATCCAGCAGCTAGAAAGAGAACAGAAAGCCAAATGGTTCAGCCATTCCTTGCCACAGTTTGTGTAAGGAAATTTAATAGTAACACTGTCAACATGACTTGAAAACTGTTAACAACGGGCACCCTTCAGTGTGGGCTGTCATATGGGTCCAAACAGTACCGCAGATATGACTTGGGGTCCCTAATGCATGTCATCTATCCTGCAACAGACCCTCAAAGATTAAAAAAGTGCTGTAACATATCTCAATCTATGTGCTAGTTGACATCTCATCTACAATAATAATCAAGTACAAAGTTCACCATAGGATGACAATGACCAGTGCCCTCTGTTGATTAAGGGCGTGGCTGGAGATCCCCATAACTGACTTCAAGTGATCCTCAAGGATCTTGCACTAACTTACACTGAACTATTAAGTACAAAGTTCACCAAAGGATGACTATGACAGCACCCTCTGTTGATTTAGGGCGTGGCTGGAGATCCCCATAACTGACTTCAAGTGATCCTTAAGGATCTTGCACTAACATACACTGAACTATCAAGTACAAAGTTCACCCAAGGATGACTATGACAGCGCCCTCTGTTGATTTAGTGAGTGGCTGGAGATCCCCATAACTGACTTCAAGTGATCCTCAAGGATCTTGCACTAACGTACACTGAACTATCAAATACAAAGTTCATCATAAGATGACTATGACCAGCGCCCTCTGTTGATTTAGGGTGTGGCTGGAGATCCCCATAACTGACTTCAAGTGATCCTCAAGGATCTTGCACTAACATACACTGAACTATCAAGTACAAAGTTCACTTAAGGATGACTATGACAGCGCCCTCTGTTGATTTAGGGCATGGCTGGAGATCCCCATAACTGACTTCGAGTGATCCACAAGGATCTTGCATTAACGTACACTGAACTATCAAGTACAAAGTTCACCTAAGCTTTCTTTTTATGTAGTTATCAGGTGAACAAGGCATTCAGAATGTTGACCTTAAATGACCTTTTAATGTTCAGACCAAGGAGAACTACATACCAAGTATTAAAAGTTTGACAAAGCTGAATTTTCTATTATACACTACGTTTATAGATTTTAGCCTTTAACCTCTGTTGACCTTTGACCTCCACAGAAAGCAATAGAGTCCTTGAACTCACCAAGGTGTGTCTTCGTGCAAAACATGAAGTTTGCAGAAAAGCAATAAGGTCTTGATTTGATGCGGCGAGGACATAACAATGAGAAATGATCAACATCCCATTCTACACATCTGAGGTCATGCTTGTAACTTGTAGTTTGGATGACATTATTCTAATTTCTTGCTCATCTTCTCCTCAGATACTTAAAAATAACACTAATAAAAGTAATAATATGAAATATTTAAATACCGAGCAGTTCCTGGAAGGACATCCACTTGACTTGTGAACCTATCTCTGACGACGGTCCAGTCCGTGTCGTTGGTTCGGCCGGCTCCACTCCGAGGGAGCTCCCTCCAGTAATGTGGCTCAGATTCAACAGCTGGCAAAGTTTCTCTTTAGTTTCAATCTATCACAAAATACAAAGGGAAGAAGAAAAAAAAGAAAACAACTATTAAGAGATCTCTCCATTTTAATTTGAAGCAATTCATCTATCTTGCTGAGGAATTAGTGCATTATTCCATCAATATAACCGCCACTCAACCAGTTTTATTTGGATGCGTCAATTTTAACTTTGGCATTATATGTGCATTATATGTTTGTATGTGATAATTTTCACCTTTGTATTATTTATGTTTGTATGTGGTAATTTTCACCTTTGCATTATATATGTTTGTATGTAGTAATTTTCACCTTTGCATTATATATGTTTGTATGTAGTAATTTTCACCTTTGCATTATATATGTTTGTATGTGGTAATTTTCACCTTTGCATATGTATTAGGCGTCATCCTCTCTTTCTCCATCTCCTCCACTCTTTTCCTCTCTTCATCTTCTGTGTCCTCGCCCTGCACAAAGTCCGATTCTTCGTCCCAGATCTCGTCCGGGCTCATCGGATCACTAGATTCTGCGTTTTCCGGTCTGGTACTTCTGCCTTTGGTCACGGGGTGATTACTGGCACTCGGTACCATATCCTCGGGATGGTCTTGACGGATCCTACCCTCCTCTAGCTGGTACGCCGTGGTGCTAGCAGTGGGTGGTGGGTTCAGCCCACCACTCGTCCCGTCTCCAACTTTCAACTTCTCCCACAGTTCGCTGAGTTTATCTTTGGAGCTGTTATCTCGCTCAGCGCCACCACCATTCTTGTGAACGGGGCTCGGTACTGCCGGAGGAGAATCTGATTGCTCTGGACTGGTCCCAACCGCCTCGGATGAATTGCTGCTCTCATCGCTGGGCCCGTATGAACTCGTAGTCAGGTTGCTGTCACGCTTGACCAATCTTTCTCTCTTCCTGAGGACTTTCTTCCCACTCGCTTCATCTTTCCGTGAGAGGATCGTGTACTTAGGGGGCCCAGATTTGACCTCCTCCTGCGACAGTTGGCTCTGAGGCTTGGTCTGAGGTCCGCTGGGCTTTACCATCGATGCAAAGGATGGAGGGGTAGCTATACTCTGGGTTTCTTCAGCTTGTTTGTTCTATGGAAATTGAAATTAGAGCTTCAAACAAATTGAACAGGGTTGATAGCTATCAATTAACTCCAACAAAATACTCATATTTAACCTTCCATCTCTTTATTTTTAATCTCTTGACTTTATACACTCCATTAATGAAGTGCTCCATTAATGAAGTGGGGAATCTTTTCCAATTGCCAACACATCCAAGTGACCATTGACCTACCATTTTGCAAGACTCTGTTTAAGCTGATTGTGCCACCAATTCATTCATTCTAAATCATTTCACCAAAAATGAGATATAAAACACAGTGTTTTAAACAGAGTCTCATGTCTAGCACTCACGTCCCTTAACAATATTTTTTTTATTCTGTAGAGCCAGTGGGTTAAATTTGTCCAAGAATTAAGTGAGAACCAGAAAAGATCAGAGATTTCCAGCTCTTATTTGTAGCACTCACTTGTGGGCACCAGCCTATTAATTAAATTTTTACAATAGAGAATTTTTTTTTCTCCAAAACGTTCCAACATCCAGACTTCCTTTGTGAAAAGTAGACACAAAACATGAGAAACTTACCCTGGATGATGGACCTGAGGACTTCTTCCTGGCACCTGTCCGATTGGCTGTGTCCGAGGGGGGTTCCCCACCCTCCTTTTTGGAAATGCCTAGTTTGTTTATTTTGTTGGCGTACCACTGCTGTTCTTGAGTATGAGGCGCAGTCGATGTTGGATTG
>KN882710.1:98440-114040 GCA_000934455.1 Apostichopus parvimensis
TACACAGAGAAAGGAAAAGTAACTTAAATATCATTTGAAATGAACTTATGCTGTAACCAACTACAACAGATATACCATACACAGAGAAAGGAAAATTAACTTAAATATCATTTGATATGAACTTATGCTGTACCCACTACCACAGATATACCTAACACAAAGAAAGGAAAAGTAACTTAAATATCATGTACCAACTACCACAGATATACCATACACAGAGAAAGGAAAAGTAACTTAAATATCATTTGAAATGAACTTATGCTGTAACCAACTACCACAGATATACCTTACACAAAGAAGTAATTAAATATAAATATGGCATATAGGTGATGCCGACTGCATTACTACAGATATGCCTAAAACAAAGAATAGAAATATTAAATACTGCATATGAGCTTACCACTACTACCACTACTACCAAAGATATAAAACAAACAAAACTATGAAGATGGCAAAAAAATGATTCAAAATGCCATAACTACAGATGTACCTAACACAAGGTAGGAAAATTTCAATATGGTAAAAATTGATGCCAATGTCACTACTTCAAGAATAGAAAGTTTCTGTACTATGGCACAAACTGGTAAAGCCACATTACCACACGTACTTAACACAATAGGCAAGAAAATTGACAAGCCACGGATATCAATTATGCTCAGCTGAGAGAATTCAATTCAATTCTTTATTTCCAGTATAAATCATTAAAAATTTATAAATAGGAAAATAAATAAAATTATGATTAAGATATAAAATAGTAAATACTAAACATAACACTGAAAAATCACAACAATGGTTCTAGAGCACCGTGCTGTATGAACATGGACGCCCTATAAACAAAAGAATTCCTATAAAGTTCAATCCTAAATCTGGGAGTTATTGCAGCATTCCTCAAATTGTAGTTTGTCTTATTGCACAGAGAGTTTATTGCACAATGGAGTGGGTGTCCTTCATTTCTATGAATGTTATTTAGTAACCTCTCAAAAACCTCTCAAATTGCCAACTCAGGAACCCACAGTAAAAACATGAACATATCTATTACAAAAAAAACAATTCTAAACATATACATAGATACTAGAATATGAAATGTCATACAGCTTTGAACTTACTTTCGTCCAAGCAGAGGACAGGCATAGACCAAGACTTTAGTTGGACCAATCAAGACACCTTTCCTCTTGTGGTAGCTGTGAGGGTAAAGAAAATTATCAAATAACTACCAAAATTAATCCAAGAAACTGCTATTTACCCTAAAGTGGCAAAATATTTCTCCAAGCTAGAATGGAGGTTTGAGAGAAAGAATGACTTGTTTACAACAAGACTTACTAGTGAACTCGAGCATCGCAAATTATGACATTAACCACATCATGATGAAACTTGATGGCATCTTTGATCACAAAAGAAAAGTTTGTACCGAGCATCTGGACCCTTGCACCCTTAGACTCTAACACCCTAATATTGCTGATTGCTAAATGTAGCTATTACGGAGAAAGTTTGTATTTCTGGCCTATTTGAAGTAAAATAAAATTAAGAACCCCCTGTTCTATATCTTCCATTTTGATCACGACCATCAGAAACTTACTGAGATCCGATAACTGAGACTTCGCCGTCATAGAATCTCTCGACATCCTTCTTGGTCAGATCCGTGCATTTGACCGAGAGTTTCTCCGTCATGTTCCTCTGGTTTGCACCTACCGTTTCCACCAATTCAAACCGCTTCCTGCAGTCAGAGACGGCCAACACCCTGACTTCCTTCAGGTGCGGCCATTCTGCGTAGATGATCTTTCCCAGCAATTGGGTGTAGATCTCTTCTGCGTGCTGAAGAAAGTAAAGGAGGCCAAAAAGAAAAAAATTGACAATTTGACAGATTTAGAAAAAGAAGACCAAAATAAAATAAAACTGTTTGCAAACTGCTTATCCACTAAAAGAGTCTGTGTGAAAGACAGCGGAACAAGTTTCGATGATGAAAAGATGAGTGAATCTGAAAAGCTAATTCAATGAATTTTGAAAGTCTGTAAGGTCACTGCAAGGTAACTGTACATTACCCTATTAAAGGTAACTTATTTATTAAAGTTAACTTCAGTCTTATTGTGTCATAGGTAAATAGCATGGTTTCATACACCTGACAACATTCTGAAATTAGTAGAATGTCAAGAAGCACTCATCCTCTGGGGAAAGATGACCGCCCGAAGGTGACGGTCCCAGAATGAAACCACTGATTAACCTTCACAACAAGATTTCAACTGGTAGCAATGCCCTCTTTGACACAAAGGGGTCAATAACTCCGTGATCCATGGATAGGGTCTCAAATAAGCTACTGTTAGGCTTCCTGATCCATGGGTCTCTAAACTAAACTAAACTTTGCAGCAATGTGGTTGCCTTTGGTATCCCTTTAACACACGGAACAACTTACATTACACCGTTCTATTTGAAATATTTAGCAACTTTACGATGGTCAGCTACTCTGTAACGGAAAATATCTCATTCAAACTACAGAAAGTCTCACTTCCACTTTGGTTTCATTTGCCTTTTTTAGGGAGATGACTAATTTGCACAAGGGATTAACAGAGCAGCTGGGGCACCAAAATACAATAATTCTCACAAATTAGACCCCATAAACTGTTGGTATGCTAACATGGAATACTTCTGTAGGCCAGGATAAGACTCACTGGCAGCCATTGTTTCAATGGTCTGTGAAACACCTTTCTGCAGGACAAGAGACTACTAGCTACTACAATATTTATAACATTCATTTCTTATAAATATAACAGAAAATTCTACTCATTGTTCAGACCTTTATCTGGGTGGTATCGATGACCTTCAAGATGGTATTCTCTCCTCGGCTGTTCTGCTGAAATACTTTGACATCATCTTTCTTGAGTTCGGACTGAAGGAATGAAGACAGATTTCTTGCAATTTAAACCAAGTAGCGTTCGTAATATTTACGATTGCTAGAAAATTCACTGGCTAAGATATCAACGCTATATCATATGCCAGAGAGTACTGTTAACACGAGATAACGTTTCAAATCTCCGTCTAACCTATAGGAAGTCTGTTAAAAATAATGAAACTTAACATTGCAAAACTCTCCATCCTATTGCCATGGTAACCAGCCTTGAGAATTTGAAGATTAAGGAGTGACGACATTGTTAAATGAACTGTGTTGAAAAGCTACCACAATCTAGTGCAAGGTAAATTCATTTTTTGTTTTTTCAATCACCAAAGATTTTTACATTGTTGCTTAACAACTATTATGATCAAAAATTTTGTCATCAAAGCAAGTATCAAAATAAACTGCTGAATTTACAGATAGACAACTTAAGTACCTAATTTTTTCTTCTTTCAAAGCATTCCCAGATAAATAAATAAACAAAAACTCCGGACAGACCTTTCCCACATGATGATAAACCTTCCCATTAAAACATGCTGATTGCACAGTTATGTGAAGTCTAGACAATTCCCTGATGAGTCATGCTGATTTTCTGCTATGTGCTGCAAGAGTTTTCAAGAAAACAAGCTCCTGATAATTTCAGAAATAAGAAACAAATCTGCTACTACTGTGTCTCAGATTAACCCCACCAATTCTTTATTCTGATGGAGGGGGAGGATGAGGGGGGGGTGAGATATTGGTAGGGTTAGCAGTGGGTTGTCGTCGGGAAGTCATAGTACACATTTTTAGGGTGAATTTTACAACTGAAAGTGTAGTTATCATATCATACCTCAAACTTAAGGTGATGCAGGGTCGGAAATCCAGGGTAGTAGACACCGAGCTTCACCCCCTGACAAAGGCCCTTCCTGATCTTCTCTTTCGGTAACCAGAAGATGTTCAGAGGAATCTTCTGACATCTAGAAGAAAAGAGAAAACAAGAGCCCAATTGCAACTATGGTTCCTTGCTTAGTGGAATATTAAAGAGTTGTATGTCATCACCCAATATCATATTATTTATGCCCACATGTACCAGCTATTACACCAATAACTGTATTCCAAATTTGGCAACAATCCGACGTAAGGTTGCAGAGTTATTGCAAGGTTTGATCCCATAACCTCATTAATATTCATAAGATCGGCACCAAAACACAATCTCACTATAATAAATCTACATAGCAAGTATGACATATATCCATCACCCCGCTGTTGAGTTATCGCGGACCCAAGCAAGTGTCACAGACGCACACACACACGCAAGCCAACCTGACTGTATAGATTCCTATTCTCCAAGCAAGGAAGCAATAATTTCCAGAGTTGTTGACTCGCTTTCTTCGAGGGTTTGATTAGCCCGAGGTACTAACTAGCGGACTTGTGGTGAGTCTGTTCCTGTACTTGTATTGTAACAGTTGTCTGTACTAATATTTATAGTCATACTGAGAGCATTTTCATTAGTAGTATAGGAATCAATGCAAAAAGTACATACTGTGTACTCAAGCTTTGTACTCATGTTTAAAGCCTTGTACTCACACTGGTACTCATACCAAGGAAGTTCTATCTGTACTTGTACTCATTCTCAGGGCATTTTCAATATATTCCACAAAAATATATTTTGACAAAAGGTGAAGAGCACTCACTTGGCTTGACAATTTGGAATGTCCGGAAAGTGACCTGGCAGAGACGAAGGAAAGACAAATTGCAGATCGGCTTGGTAACTGAAGAGAAGATGCTCGCTGTGAGTATTTCTAGCAATCTCTGACTCCTTGAGGTACCGGTCTTGCTCAGCCATGGCAGTTAGCAAACGTTTCTGCGTAAGAAAACAGAGAAATGCTAGACACATTACTGTCAACTATTAAAGTGAGGAGGACGAATGAAATGATCACACATATTGTTGCCAACCTCAAACATGTTGGTATTAAAATCAATGACCCATCAACTGAGCCTTTCCAATAAAAAAAAAAACTGTTTCAGTAAACTGGTTATCTTTTTTTCAGATTTTATGCCACATTTTACTGGACTGGTAGGCCTAAGATACTGACATTGCACAGTTGGTGTCTGTGTCTAGGAAACTTTCCTAGGGTACATTAGAAATTGCCTTCGATTCTTTCGGGAAAAAAACAGGGTACCCCACAGGAATATTTCTTAAAGGACACAAGGGCAACCCTCAAAAAAGTCGAAACTTCACCAAGACAAGACATTGTTTCCGTGGTGACCGTAAGCATGTACAGAAATGACGACAAAAATGGAAATATTCTTGAGACTGTTCTTACAATGTATGGTTTCTAGGTTTGACTACCTCTCATGTAGACGTCTAATAACTTTACTGTGACAGCGATATCGCTAGCGTTCCAATCGATGACTCTTGATTTAGTTTTACAATGAAGTTGATATTATAGAATGTCTGTTATATAAGGCACACGGGATGCATTGGTGTGCTTTAACTTTATAGTAATACTTTGTTCTAATCAGTTTTATAATTACCTCGTCTATGAATGGTATCTTCACCACCGCTTCCCACGACTGTTGTTTGCCGTTCAGGTCTTCCTCAAACTCCGCTGGGTAGTAGTCGATGATCGGAGAATTAGAATTAATCATCAGACCCTGGTAAAATATGGAAAGATAGGGAAAGATTGACTTTTGGAAGACTCCATGAGAGATTAGTTGACAGAACAAAAACCTGATCATTCTTCCAGTACCCAACCATATCCCATATCTCATACACATATCCCATACCCATATTCCACACACATATCCCACACACATATCCCATACACATTATTCAATACACATATCCCATACACATATCCCATACTAATTATCTCATACTAATTATCCAATAAACATACCCCATACACATTATCCAATACACATATCCCATACACATTATCCAATACACATATCCCATACACATTACCCAATACACATATCCCATACACATTATCCAATACACATATCCCAGACACATATCCCATACACATATCCAATATACATTATCCAATACACATATCCCATACACATATCCCATACACATATCCCATACACATATCTCAAACACATATCCCAGACACATATCCAATACAAATATCCCAGACACATTATAAAATACACATTATCCCATACACATATCCCATACACATATTAAAACCATAGCTCTCTCTCTCTCCTTCTCCCACCTCTCCCTGCCACGGTGTTACTCGCTGAAACTATGCAGCAGAGTTACCTGAAAGTTACACATTTCATTTCTGTGCAAAACAATTTCCAAACAATAAAAAAACTTTAACTATCAGTGGCATTGCATTAGCATTAAAACTGCCATAAAATTGACTGCACATATTACAAATACCACCACCATACCTGACATACATACCTGGCACATGCACCTGGCACTCACACCTGGCACTCACACCTGGCGCACGCGCCTGGCATACATACCTGGCACACGCACCTTGCTTACACACCTGGCACACGCACTTGGCACACATACCTGGCACACGCACCTGGCATACACCTGGCACACACACCTGGCATACATACCTGGTAGGCTTCAGGGAGAAAATTGACACATATTACAGATAACACCACCACACCTGGCACACGCACCTTGCACACACACCTTGCATACATACCTGACACACACACCTGACATACATACCTGGTAGGCTTCAGGGAGAAAATCTTTACTTGCAGCAGGAAGAACGGCCAGCAGCTGCTGGAAGGGAAGGAACGGTCTGCTCATGTCATACTCCAACTTCATGTTACTGAACCCAGTGATGTCCGAGACGTAGGGAGCATAGTGGAACGGATAGTACCTGGGCAATGAAGAGAGGTATCGGTTAAAAGCAGATAGAGAAGATAAAAGGAGTCCATTTATCAGCATAGAGGTGGGGATAATAGTCAAATAGTGCACAGGGACCTATGCAGAATATGACAGAAGGATAATTTTGGCAATTTATTTTGCAAAATACACAGGGTATTTCTTCCTGCCCTAGACAAATGTTATGTTAATTAAAACAGTAGTAAAGACATTAACACAGAGCCTTATCAAGTTCGTAAGCCCACTGAGGGTCAAGCTACTGTCCTCATTCATTCGAGCTTCTTTCGATAGAGAAGCTCCAAGAACTCACCAGCTCCAGGACTGGACACCATCGTAGTAATAGTGTAAGATCCACTGTATGGCCCTCACATATTCTAATGCTAGCACCTTGACTTCCTCACTGAAAAATAATAGCACATAAATGCTGTTTATATGCATACTTATAAATCATGCATATTCATAAGTCATGCATATTCATCAGTCATGCATATTCATCAATCATGCATAATCATTCATGATAAATCCTTGACTGGGAGGGGTGAAAGATGAAGTATATTAATATCTAGTTCATTTGCATCTGCCTGGCAAGCAGATATCTCTATTCATGGAAACCAGTTGAAAACTTATTCTCATTGGTCTGGATAGTACTGCACAAGGTGGTATCTGGTGATATGCCTGCAGAGATCAGCATTCTACACTGAATATATATTCCCCATGCATATTCATACATATTCATGTTAACATATTCATGATCATGCAATATATTCATAATTCATGCATATTCATACATACATCACAAATCCTGGACCTCGAGGGGTTAAACATGAAGTATATTAATATCTAGTTCATTTGCATCTGCCTGGCAAGCAGATATCTCTATTCATGGATATATTCGTCACCAGTTGTAAACTAATTCTCATTGGTCTGGATAGTACTGCACAAGGTGGTATCTGGTGATATGCCTGCAGAGATCAGCATTCTACACTGAGGACGTAAACATACTTCATTTCTACTCACTCGGAAACAATATCCTTCTCCAGTTTATCTCTGTAGTATTGCCTCTTTTTCATCTTCAATTCCAGAGCAGAAGTATCACAATCTTCATCACTAGCATCTGAAATAAGACAACAATCGTGTGTTTCCTTCTAAAATACTCTTTTTCTTCTCTCCCAAAATTTGATGTATTTTTCATTAACTGTCAATATTCACTGAATTTAAGTCCAAAATGACCAAAGACCAAAGAGGAAATGTTTTGAAGAAATATTATCTTCCCTTCTTGATAATTTGTAGTTTTAAGTACTAACACTAAAGACCTTTTCAGCTCAGTTGTCATGGTAATAACACATGGTTAACACATTTACTGCCAAATAAAATTTCACTTTAACAGAAATTAAATACTTCTTCCTGATAAGGCAAGCTACCTGAAGGTTTTATTTTTCACCAAGTGGATGCACAAATTTTTTTGTTAACTTTTGTGAACTTTGATGACAAAGGGCGGGGGGAGGGGGGGGGCGATGCAGGTATTGATAGTTTTAAAGCAAATTTAGAACAACAATTGGATACAATTTCATAACTTTTAGAAAGCAAGGTTCCTTGTCTTTGGGCCAGTAATATTTGAATGAAACGTTTTCTTACCTGAGAAGTCCATGATTTGGAGTCCGCTGTTCTTAAGCTCCTCAGCCAACGAATCTACAGATTCGTTGTCATCTTCCAAGTCTTCACTGAGAGGGTTTGACTCGTACTTAATTGCATGCTGTAATATCATGTTCTGTTCCGCCAACTTTAAACAGGATACCAAGAAAAATAAAAAGGGTTTTGTTGTTATTATCCAGATCATCTTCCTGCTTTCATTATCTTCTTACATTTTACTTTTGTTCTCACCCATTTACCCCCCCCTTTTTCAACCTCCCCTCCACCCCCATTTGCAACCTCCCCTCCACCCCCATCTACAACCTCTCCTCCACCCTACCCATCATTTATAACTTCCCCTCCACCTCAACCCCCACCTTCCACCTCCCCTCCATCCCACCCCTCATCTACAACCTAACCTCCATTGCACCCCTCAAATACAACCTAACCTCCATCCCACCCCTCATCTACAACCTAACCTCCACCCAAATCTACAACCTCCACTCAATCCCACCCCCATCTACAACCTCCCCTACAACCTTCACTCCACCCCAACCCCCATCTACAACCTCCCCACTCCTGACACACACAGCTTACCTTCTTTCTCATCTCCTTTTCTTCCATCTTCTTTTGAACTCTCTGGCTCTTCCAAGCTTCCTTTGATTTCTTGGAGGTGAGGTAGTCAAACTCCTCCATGGTCTGTTTGAAAGCATCTTCGTCATGCTATAGGAAAAAAATGGTTGAAAATAAATTACAACAGAAAAGAAAACAGTAAAGTGAAGCAGTGGGTTCCAACATTCTTGAAACTGCTACTACCCCCTGGCCTATAACCCCCTTCCCCCCTCCCCACCCCACCATGTCTTATCATTTTGTGTTCACTGTTAATCAGAATTTGGAAAGGATACTCAATGGCTTAGAAACCTACTTGAATGACAGCTGAGGCTAATCTTTAGTCCATTATATTAGAGTCTCGACTGTTTATTCACGAGTAAATATCTCCAAATTTATTCCATTACTAACAACTGCTAAACCGACTTCCAGGCACTCCGATAGTTATTTCTCTATATGAAGCGGTGCATTTACTCCCCCCCCCCCCCGGCCCCCCAAACCTCTCACATCACCTCAGTACCTTACTATGGGCAATAATACATATTTCCAATAGTTTATTTATAGCAATTCTCACCTTGGAGAGAGCTTTCAGGAATGTTTCAAACCTCCTCAGGTGTAGCTTACCGTTGTTGTTAATGTATCCTAGGAGAAAAAAAGAAAAGCCAAGAATGGGAGTCAATATTTACAGAATGAAGCCATCTAGATCCATGATGACTCACCTACCATATTAAGTGACTAAAGCAACCCTCGGGGTAAACACAAGTTTTCCTGGAATGAATGTAATGGTAACATATTGATTCCAGTGTCAAGGTCAAGTACACATTTACTTACTGGGTCTCCTATTACATTTGACAGGAAGTTCAAGGGGGTAAGGCAGAACAGATTACATCCTTCCTCTTAGAAGGGATTCATCGGTTTTTTGAAAGAGTAGATCAATTCCATGATGTGAATACATTTATACCATGATCCTTATATTGATAATGAGTATAGATTTACTCTCTGGGGTATTTTCACTGTTCACAAAGTTTTCATTTCAGGGGCTTTCACTACACTGATCTCAGAGTGAATATTGGAGGCAAAACACATCTCTGCAAAAAAAAACCTTGTAGTTAATTTTTGAATGGTAGGTTTGGAAGGAGGAGAATGTGGGTGGTGTCCCAAAAGTGGGAATTAGGGGGGACACATAGCTGACTGTTTACAGTCATTGGAGGGTATGAGGAGAAAGTACATGTGTAGATCAGATGCAGGTAAGAGAAGAATGAGGTAAATAGATATCTCTGCTACAAAGTTTGCCCCTGCTCTCTACCAGCAAAACAAAATATATACCCCTACCCCACCCCCCTCACCCTCTAATCCTTGTCCATTGCTTGCTAAAGCCTTGCCAATTCACTGCAATATGAGAGGTGTTGTTAGAGACTCACCGTTGAGGCTTGGTAGTAGTTTGATGTACATCTGGTAGAGATCTGGTAGGGCACCATGGTTGATATGCATGTTGGGAAGGTTCGGAATGAAGTCATTTCCTACCAGGAACCCCATCATGACCCAATCGTCGATGATGCATTCAATGTCAAACCAAGGTAAACTCTGTACAGGGAGAGGTGAAGGATGGTACAATATGTGTGTCGGATACCCTGTGCATCACCACGGTGATGTGTCCAGGTACCATCACCATGGTGATGTGTCCAGGTACCATCACCATGGTGACGTGTCTAGGTACCATCACCATGGTGATGTGTCGGGGTACCATTACCATGGTGGTGTGTCGGGGTACCATCACCAAGGATCCATCAGAGAACAATAAATATAAAATCTCAACAAGTGAATGCTGACTTATCGCTTGCATTATACTGTGAGAGTTCAAAGTAAAGATTTAAATTTGTAAACGGGGTCGGTTATGTATACTGTAGCTGCAGAAGACAATTCCGAACCAAAATGATCAACGAGAGTTTGCTGAAGGTCTTTGTCAATCTTTGTGAAGTGAACTCATAAAATGAGTGTAAACAGAACGTCTAACAATGGAGTGCTCAGTCCAAATTTAGCAGTCGAGTAGCACAATCTATACGATTGATTTTTTTCTCGAGAATTGTTGCTTAGAACTCTAAAATTTTCTTGTTGGCAAATGAGAACCATTCTTGAGGTGTGACCTGAGGCACAACTAGTTTATCTATGGTAAACACTCAGCCATGGCTTTTTACCAGCCATAAAATTGTGGTTGAACAAACCTACGAGGAGAGTCTAGACCCACCAAAGGACCAACTGCCGATTGATGAATACTGAGAGGACAGAAAGCAACGATACTTGTCGAGACCAATGGTCCTTATACTGACTTCTGCTCACTGATTTACCGAGGAGCGCAAACTGAAACTCTGTCACCTGATCATGGCTGGTGCTTGTTAAGTCATGGACAAAAATATTTGCCCGTGATTGGTTATATTTGATGAGAACTTGGGGAATTGTAATTCTCAGTTTTGTAGACAAGGTCGTATTGACTCAACTATTAAGCCAACATGACCGAGACTGGTTAAATCTGGATGAGTTGTGCTCACTACTCATAGAACCTTTCTTAAAATTCAGACTGCTGTCACAGAAATCATTTTCACACTTTCATTGGTTTCACTTTGGTTAAAAGTCGTTCTTAGCAGCTCGCCATTTATTGTTTACTTCTTGTGAAATGAAAGGCAGTCATGTGTCACTCTACTATCAGAGCTGGTCGGTGTGTTTTATGTCAATTTTAGCGAGATAGATCTCTTACAGCTATACTGTACATATCAGTTCAACCAAATGGGCTTAGTTCTAAACCGCGGCCATACATGTGTATAACTCTGCTCTTTTGTGGTGTCCTGTGGTCCTCCAACTAGTGATAAACTTTGGTGGCAGCAGTGGGATTGCAACCATCAAACATGGAACATGACCTACCCTAAGTTCGGTGAACTCTTCTGCGAGGTATTCCCTGAGTAACGACAAATGCAGCAGATGGAATGTAGTCTCCTCTGGAGTGGTAGGTCGTTGAGACTGAGCCTGTCTACCGAATCGAACCTCCTCTCTCAGCAGCGAGAAATGAGGTTCGTGGGAAACCAATCCTAGCATGAGCTAGAAAACAAAACAAGATGAGAAACACCCCTTGTGATCAGTGACGAATAAGCCATTCCATGATTTAAACTGCTCATGAATAGTTCAAACATCCAGTATTCACAAAGCAACTGTTCAAAGTTTAAAGGTTACTCTAAACATGGCAGAGTGCTATAGTTGTGGTGAGACATGTAAGTGAGGATTCTGAGGAACCTAAATTAATCAATCGATACTAGTACAACCACATATGACATGTGTACATAAATGTACTTTCTCATGTTATACAAATACTTAACATGCAATTCTATCATCATTCGTCGAGGATACCAGTGAATTTCATATTATTAACGCTCATATATTCAATGATTTTAGATGAAGACAGTCAGTCTAGTTAGTTGTAACTGAAGGTATACTGTAGGCAATGTTGTCAAAGCAGATAAACTTAATGAGTCCACAATGGGCATGTACAGATGGAACGGTTCAGGGCAAACTTAGTTAATACTAATGTTCTGGAAGATGGCACTTGCTAGAAAATAACGCCCCCCCTCCCCCTCCCTCAATTCTTAGCATTCACAGTGACTTTGAAGCAATGCACAGGCATATTTTGTCAACCTTATTTAGCTAGATGGTTCAAGAGAAACTGCAGCATCAGCAAGGTCAGTGGGGGATGGTGGGACATTCTCAGAAAGATTTGATGTAATGTTACATAATACTCACAAGGTCAACATCTAGTCCATGAAGATAGTTGGAGATGGGGGGGGGAGGTGGGACATTCTCTGAATGATTTGACATAATGTTACATCATACTTACAAGGTCCGCATCCAGTCCGTAAAAACAGTGTGGGGAGGGGAGGTGGGAGATTCTCAAAAAGATTTGACTTAATGTTACATCATACTCACAAGGTCAGCATCCAGTCCGTAAAGACAATGTCTTGTGTTTGGATCGTAATCCTTTGCACACTTCTCTGATCGAATGAAGTCCATTATCTTGTGCTCGCCCTCTCCTGGGGTCTAAATTAACAAAACAATAAATATTCATGAAAAGGCATTAACTATGCACAATATAACAATAAGGTAAAACTTATTATCACAGTTAGGCATATAAATTAAGAGTATGTATCTGATAGAAAATGCATTTTCAAGGACAAAAGCATGCATTTTTACTTTGCATAATATATATTTCTTAGAATATTTTTGATCAAAGTATGGACAAATTGGATAAAGAGTATTAAACGAGAGAATGTTCGATTTCATCTGAATGGCAGATTTCGGCCTTGACGATATAAATCTTTGTCGTCCAAGTTCTGCATCACAAATTTCAACCACATTCATCGTGTTTATCAAACTACGAAGAAGAAAAGAGCCAAGGTCAGAGAAACTTGACAAATGTCTGGAAAACAGAAAGAATGAACATCAACTCGGCTATTGAACTGGAAATGCCATTTTTCTTTCTTCCTCCCAGGCTCCCCCCCCCCCAAAAAAACTATTTTTTTTGCTTTTGGTAAGGCAAGAGTGGTTTCTTTCTAAAGCTCAAGCCACTCAATCATATTTATGAAATATACCATTCAAGCCTTCATATACAAATAAAAAATGTGGTTTGATGGAATTTTGCATCCCGAATCTCTGGACAACTTGAGTATTGTTTGATTGACCTCTCCACCTAGAACGAAGAGGCTGGACTAACCTCATGTCCTGAGAGGTACACTCGCACTCCTTGCCAGAGACGATCATTTGTCACCTTCTGGTTGACGAAGTACACAAGCTGTTTCTGCAGTCGTACCATGAACTCCGTGCCAGGGGTGATACAGTTGGAATCGAATCGTTTCTCTGTCGGTAAAACCTCTCCCTTAGAGATGGCTTCCTTTTCTTTGCAGATGGCTTCCTTGGCTGATCTGTGACGTTTAGAGAATCAGGTTAGTGGAACGTTAAAGCTTAGCGCCTAACGCAGAGCGAAAAATTACCAGACATTTATTTGAACATTTCCATGGCACCTTAACATTTTCTATGCAAAGGCAGTTTCACTGAGTTTTCAGGCATTTCGGTCCTTACCAGATTCAGTGACGCAACTTACGGAAAGGTGCTACGGTATTTCCACACGATTCACACGGTATGTGCACAGCTGGCTAGCGAAAGAGGGAGTACATCTGCTATTAATGAACGTGTTAGTATTGCATCCTCAGGGAAAGTTAACTCTGGAAAGTTACCATAGCAACAGTTGTGACATCACATGTTATGTGCAAGTGTTAATTTCCATGTCATGAGACATTATGATTCATGCTTAGTTTTGTCAAATTTTTAAAACAGCAATATTTCATCATAACCTAGTACTTTTTTGTTGCATTATATAAAACTATCTCTCTCTTAGACACCTCTTTGCCTTAAGTGCCACTTTTTTTCAAACAGATCAACTAATTACCGATACACAACACCATTGCAAACTATGAATTTAATGTGGTTATCCTTGACTAATATCACACAATTGTTTAACAATTGGTTAAACTTATTTCTGTAGCACTGTACCAAAAAAATGGATCTCTCTCTCGCAAAATAAAGACTTCCTCTGGGCTTACCGAAACCTTCGTCCTCGTTGCTGGTTCATCTTAGCTCTTGGTGCTACTCCATCCACTGCCATAAAGAACACCTTGCGTGGTCTTATAATGCGAAACAGCACCTACGAAAAGTGGGCAGAAAATTGCCGTGTTTCGTTCTAAGGAGCAAAAACCTACTTAAAATTCTCTGATGATGTAACATTTTTATCATGCAGTCAAGGTGGTAAGTGTTACAATTAAACTCTAACAGCAATGTAGAATAGAACTCCTACCTCTATTCACATCACACAGCCACAACCACCATTCTTCTTCCTAAAGTTAGTCTTTTTAATAATGCTCAAGGTATATTTGTAGCATTATATATTACTCTACTCTTGCACCTACAGTAGTACTTCCAGCGTTTATACACAGCTACATTTAGGGCCTATCTGTGTGTAGTTACTTTACACAGCTAACAGTAACTGCTACAGATCCTTTCCAGCATCCTAAAAGTTGTTTGCTTCCATTTTTGAAGAACCCTGACAATTTCAAATACTGTGACATGTGGTTACAACGATATTTCGTTTTCCTACCCAATGCAATTCATTCATAGAAGCGGATCTATGATAAGATACCTAGCAAATATTTATTATTAACAAACATATAAGAATCTATTTATAATTCCTTACTCAATACTCATTAGATTCATA
The DNA here is from genome assembly GCA_000934455.1 of Apostichopus parvimensis. Taxonomy (NCBI): domain Eukaryota; kingdom Metazoa; phylum Echinodermata; class Holothuroidea; order Aspidochirotida; family Stichopodidae; genus Apostichopus; species Apostichopus parvimensis. Next base: position 113,720 of record KN882710.1, read on the forward strand.
ACCTACATACTGAAAAATAAACTGCTTATATGCAATCTTTACACTTACAATTTATGTAGCAAGATACACAAACCCCATTAACCAAGACAGATCAAATTTGAGACAGAGTAGGCAAACTTAATTCCTACGGTCGTAAATGCTTGCTTCCCAAACATTCTCAGCAACTCAACGGATGCCGTTTCTGAGTGAAACGTTATTGCAGTATCATTAAGTAAACAACACACAATCTTTAAATTGGCAAACCAAATCAGCAGAGGAGCAGTCTGCAAAACTTTTAGGCCAAGTTGGCCAACGAACATGGATCTTCAGTTAGGACTGAGC
>KN882710.1:124067-134272 GCA_000934455.1 Apostichopus parvimensis
TGATGATGATGATGATGTGTTGAATGATGGCGTGCAGGTGTGTACGGTGTTTCTAACAACAACATGTGATTATTTACATGAGACAATTGTGAATACATTTAGAGCTCCATTTCGAACATTCCCAAAATGTATATAGGTCTACGTGAAATTTAGAGAATTGTGAACCGCAACGTAACTGTACTATAATATTAGTCAATCGAACTTGGAATGGAGAACAAAGGGGTTATGTGAAAGACGATATTATCCAGGTGCTCACCCCTCCCGACCCCTCCCTACCCCTCCCTACCCCTCCCTACCCCTCCTCATACCCGGCGTTTTCTGTCTACTAAATTTGAAGTCACACATTCAGGCTTCCCGCCATAAAAATAAGAAATGAACTCAATTAAAGAAAGTTAATACTCCCAGTATTCCGTTTCTAAGTATTTGTGTAGTAATAAATATAATACAGTAACCAATGTTATTATACTTTTTTCCTTAATCTTAAGTTATTGTCACGCACACCACTCAGACAGAATATCAGCGGCGTCCCCTCTCTTTTTCTGAGAAAACTAATCTAATCCAATTTTATGATAGTAAAGCCTAAGCTATATCCTAAGTTATACCCATGTAGCGCCGCTCTGAGACGACGACTCGGAGAGTTCACAACAGGGGCAGTGGGGAGCGAGGGTATATAGTATGTGATTACCGCCGTAAAACTAAGAGGAAAAAAGATCTTGGGTAAACTCGAGTAAGGTTCGTGAAAAGTTCATACTCCCAAATGTAATAACAAAAACATGCATGTGTATATCGATAAAGAACTGTCTCTGGAAATCATTAAATATTAGACATCAGGAATACAAGACACATTTGGTGACATGTATATATATACATCATCATCCGTGATCGAGGAGTTAGGAAAGCTTTGTAATGGAGATAACAACGCCGCAGCCATGGATACGGACGGCTAGTAGGCGGTATATACAAGTGCTCTCGCGGCAGTTTCATATGGCAAGCCATGTGGGACAAACACCGCATAATATATCTGCGTATTAATTCGAATATATTCGCGTATTATTTGGAATATACATGTGTTGTACATGTGTAAAGTTTCGCTTATTGAAGCGATCTCGCGAGCCCGCCAAAACATTTATCGTTGGTATATATGTACACAGCAAGAGCGGAAATGTTTTTTCGTGTATATTCTAATTAATCCGTGCATATATTGGATTTAATCCCCATATGTATTTTATTTAATACGTGTATATATTCGAATTAATACGTGTATTATTTCGAATTAATACGTGTATATATTCGAATTAATACGTGTATTATTTCGAATTAATACGTGTATATATTCGAATTAATACGCGGACATATTTAAGCCATATGATTGGCTAACAATATATACGCGTATATATTCCAATTAATACGCGTATAAATTCCAATTAATACGCGGATATATTATGCAGTGTTTGTCCCACATGGCTTGCCATAGTTTCAGCAACTATCCCAGCTCGGTTGAAGTTGAGGGCAAAAGAAGATATATGACATGAAAAAGTTAGACATTCGGGAGAGAAAAAGAAAGATGTAATTAATCTGTACTGTTATATTTACAATAGGAGGAAGCATTGGTTATTTTGATAAGAGTACAAGAGGTAAACCTCTCGAACGCAGATAATGGGAAGGACGTGAGAGGAAAGTATAAACATTAAGTTCAACATAGGGTTATTTATTCCGATGGCGGATATACAAGTATTGCAAAAGAAAATAGACTCATGAAAACGATTATTTATTTCCGATAAGTGAAACTCACTTCTGGTCATACCATGGCCGCAAGCAAAGCGGAATTAAAGGGTTGCATGCCAAAATTTTTCCGATGTAAAATTCAACAAAAGAAACAAACAAAAAACAAACAAAAAACAGTTCTGCGTATGTATGTATGTATGTATGTATGTTTGCAGTTACATACATGGGTAAAAATTCCCGATTTTTATTTTAAATTAAGAAAATTCAAGCAAATACCCCTGAGGTTTTCATCCCGTATATATTTCTCTAACAAATTCTGTATCGACAGGTTTTGTCTTATTAGGTCTTAATGTACTAAAACCAGGTCGTATTGTTACTTATAGTTGAAGGACATATCGCCTATACCGTTATTACTATACTAACGGTTCAACTTTGCTATCATTCTGGAAACCATTATCTCCCCAGATTCCTCGACTATAATATCATTGTCCTTTCTCTTGGAAATCGCATGCATGTAGTGAGTACGTTGCTTATAATAATTCAGTATTATGCCTGCCATACATATATATGTCTACATGTGTAGTGACTCAGGGAAGCGCCAGTGTGTATAATTATGCTAAAGTTACTCGTTGCGATCCGTAGTACATAATTGTCTTCCCGCCTTTCACGGAAATCGTCTGCGGCACTTACGTATACTTACACATGACAAATTGTCTAGTCGTCCGATCGATTTACCAAATGAGTTCTACGTGACCAGAATTGAGAGGATCGATATTCCTGTAAAGTTTAATTTCCCTCGGAGATATTAAAGCGTTAAACAAAGCGATGCAGTGTTGATATCAATTTTTTTTTCATTTTAAGGCAGCTTTTTGCATTATAACTGCAGGTTGCCAACTTCCACCAATGTGACCATAGTCAGATAGCAATCCCGCGCAAAACGAGAATGCCCTGCAGTTGATCAAGGGGCGTTGTCAGACATTTGGAAGAGGAGGGGCACAGCATGACATTGGGGTGGGGGGGGGCGTATAGAGGGATGGTAATAAAAGCTAGCGAATTGAACAGCAGAATATTGGAGGTATATTCGCGTTAATTATATAAAGTCAGAAAAGTCAAAGAGTTTTGAATCACCCTGCTTATCTCCTTCTTTCTTGGGGGACATTTCATCGGGGGGGGGGGGGGGGGGGGGACCGAACATGGAGGGCACCGAAATGTCAAAAAGGGAAAATTAATGATTCTCACCATTCTATGGACTGAGTTTTGTCAATCGGACACTTAATATTAAGTACTAATAAGAAAAAATCCACATCGGAAATTATAATTGTTTGACATTTTCTTAGTTTATTTCTAATAAGAAAACTTGACTTGACAAGCTAAAGAGAAATGTTTTAAAGAAGATTTGACTATATTGAATGATAATAATAACAATCAGCAGTTACATTTACGACGCTTAAGCGACCACAAATGTGGGAGAAGCCCGCAAGGGATTATGGATTACAACTTACACGTCGGGTGGCTTCCAATTCAACATTTTAACTCAAATTTGGAATCTTTTCAATTTAGAAAGTAATTTCAGATGGGAAACCGTAGATTGGTCTTGAATGAAAAACCCACCTTACTATGACCCGGCCGGGTATCGAACCCGAACCTCCCGACTGCTATAAGCCTCATTGCTTCAAATGCCACCGCCTATATCCACTCGGCCACAGCACCGGTATAGACCGGAATGGTATAGGCCTAATACTAAAAGTTACTTTATCTTAACACAAAATTTAGACAGATAAATGGCAAGCATTCACAATTTTCCAGGAACTTTTTCTTTCTCTATTCATTTTTTTCTTTCCTATTTTTCATTTTTTTTTTGGGGGGGGGGGGTAAAAACTTGATTTTTCCAAAACTAAAGTATTTCACGTTCATATATATGCCCACAGGGGTAATTGGAGCCGAATATTAATTTGTCTCAAAATGAAGATGTATTCTCTTATCAGGATAATTAAATGAGCCGCCAATCCACGCATCATGCCTTATAATTTTGTTTGAGATCTTTTTGTATGATGTACGAATATGTGCTATACTATAGGATCTGAAATGCTTATACTTTCTCTGTGTTTTTCTTTTCATATTTTCATGTTTATAAAACTGAAATTAATACCAGGCATCTTTAGGTCTTGTCAATCACGAGCCTCAATATTATAGATTTAGCATTTGCAAACTCATGAATATTCATCACAGAAAATAAGTGTTGTATTTAAATGAAGAAAATCATATACAAACACATAATAATAAATTGAATCACATGTGGCCCCATGATGTCATATTTATACTTGATCAAGTCTTCAGCCTTATGTACGAAGATACATTGAATATGTGATATATCCGAAATGGAATAACATTTCTCTTAGCTGTTTGTGGAAGTTGTTCACGACAGTTATCTCTGTCACATATATTAATAATGATATTTTGGTTTGTGCATGAATTTAAATTCTAAATATATATGTTTACGAGATATCTTATATTAGGTTTCATATTCCTTTATGCACTGAGGTGACTAGAAAGAGTCTAAATATGACATCACCGCGTCACTATACTGCTTGGTTAAATTTGTATGTGTGTGTGTGTGTATGTTTGTGTTCGTTATTCTTTCCTTTAAGTTATTTCACAGACGTGGGTTTTGTAAATATATTGCATCGTTATCTTTGTCAAGGATTTACAAGATCAGATGGCAACAGCACGTCTCAAATAAGACAGTTCTAGAGATGGCAGGGGCAGAGAAGATCAGCGAGGAGGTGAGGAGACGGAGATGGAAATGGATTGGCCATGTGCTGAGAAAAGACCAAAACGACGACTGTGCTGTGGCCCTCGGATGGACACCTGAAGGAAGAAGGAAAAGAGGCCGCCCGAAAACCACGTGGCGACGAATGGTGGAGGTGGAGCGGAACTGCGCAGGCTGGAGTACATGGAACTCTGCACGCCACGCAGCTGCAAACCGGACCCAGTGGAGGATTGATGTCCGGGACTTGTGTGCCTTCTGGCACAGAGAGATTTAAGGTTAAGGTAAGGTTATCTTTGTCATTACTGTGAAGTGTTAAAACAAGAGTGAAAACAAAGCAAAAAGGTTTCTCCTCAATGTGGCACTGTGACGCCATACGTTAACACCCTAACCCCCGCCCCCCCCCCACCCTAACATGTGTTTCATTCAATATAAAAATCGAAACCTTCTTTAAGAGACAGGGAATGGAAGGGCAGTAGATGAAGGGGAGATTGTTATCACAGAATTTGTGTCAAACATATGATAAACAAAATAATAATAATGATGATGTATAACGAGCGCATACCCACCCGGAAGGTTGTTCAAGGCGCGGCGGATGGTGTCATTCAATTGAATCAGAAGAGGAAGATTAGGGGTGGGGTGGACTTTGTTTCTTCTCTTTTGGTAGTGGCTTACAGCATGCCTGACAAGAAGGGCGGGGTCAGGGGGACGACAGCCCTGATACCCGGGGTCAATTAGGGGTTCGGAAAATATTGATAGGCCCTGAAATATGGGGAAATAATGGTGTATTCTCATGATCATATATACTTAAAGATAAATGAAGAGTGTCAAACATGGGGCCCGCTGGCATATTTGTACATGATGCCCGACCCGGCTCTCTGTGGGGTTTTTGCTCGTATTAGGAAACATGGTGAAGCCATGCAGCTGTGACTCATGTTTGGAGCTCCCTGGTGGAATTAACACACACTAATACAAAAATAGAGCATAATAGTCTCAAGTAAATGATTTATCAAAGTAACGATGTAATGAAGAAAAGGTTGGGCTTATTAACCGAGAAAATTAAATAATAATAATAATGGACATTTATCATGCGCCAGAATCCGTCAACGTGGCAACGTGACGTTCTCACACACCAACATAATACACATCATAATTGTTTTTAACCTGGGTGCGCTGAAACTTTAAAATATCGTGAATTGTTCTGAAACTATAAATTCTGCTAGTTTTAGCTATAAATGAGCTAACTTGGGCACGCGCAATTTCCTCTCACGGAAGGTCTAGGTCACCTTGAGGATGCGATTACGCTAACTTTAACCACAAAAACGCTTTCATTCGTGTTGTAGGGTTTGTTACATGGATAATGTGACATATATGGCATGCCATATATTGGACAAACACCGCATAATACATTCTCGTATTAATACGAATGTATATAGGCCTACACGTATTAATTCGAATATATACACGTATTAAATCAGATAAACAAATGGCATGTCTTATATAGCTTTCACAAACGAGTTTCGAGGGTTATCACATTGTAGCCTCGCCAGTGCAATCAATGAGAGATTGCAAAGTTAGTCTCTATTGACGTACACCCAGGCCAGACGTACTTGATCTAGACAACAAGATGGGCTTGTCCAACAGACAAAGGAACAGTATTAGAGAGAGTTGTCGCATTTATCGCGGATATATGTACACAGCAAGAGCGGAAATGTGTTTTCGTGTATATTCGAATTGATCCGTGCATATATATATATATTGAATTTAATCCCCATATGTATTCGAACTAATGCGCGGATTGGATTTAATACGTGTATATATTCGAATTAAAACGCGGATATATTTAAGCCTTATGATTGGCTAATAATATATGCGCGCATATATTCGAATTAATACGCGTATATATTCAAATTAATATCCGGATATATTATGCGGAATTTGTCCCACATGGCTTGCCATAGACGTAAGAAGCAAAATACACTTCTAGTACGTTATTTTGAACACGGCATGTGAGTGGCCCTGCCCTGTAGGCCTATATAAATGAACTTTCCTTTTCTCAACGAGTTTACTTAGCTGGCCCCATCGCACGTACCTCTAGTGACGTATAGGCTATTATAATGAGCTCGTGCAACCTTTTGCATCAGATAAGACAGTCCTACCTTTATTTCATGCATCAAGTATCTTATCGATATACTTGCCATTCTTACAGACATCATAAGATAACACAACACAGATATATATAAAAGTTTAAAATAACAAAAAGAATAAACAGTTTTTGCTTCATTTTTCTGCTAAATCATTACATATCATGACTAAATCCTCAAATAGCCTTGTATTACAACTGCATCGCAATTGTAATCAAATTGTTGATCAAACGATCACTAAGCAAATGCCCTTGACCGTGTGGGATTCAAACATCCACCCCACAAGAAGATATGCTGCCGCCGTCTTTATCATAACCAAATTACATTTTTTCACCCCTTGTCAAGACCTTTATAATATATCACGCGCGTTTTTTCCTTCTATCTTGAAGTCATTCGAACTCACCCTACATTCCATAGAACGTTATTCCCTAGAGTTTATGATGAAAAGAGTATATACTTTACGGGAGAAATTGGGGGAAAATATGAGCCTTAAAGCTGAAGTGCCGTATCGTTAAAGAGATTATACACATAGCTATATAATTGCGTTTGATTTGTTAACAACAAAAAATCGACAGTTCGTTTTTTGACTCATCACTATATTGGAATTTAAACACAATTATTTTTTTCGCTTTCATTCAGATAAATTTGACACAAATTGATAACAACATTTTATTACAATACCATTTGGTTTTTTTGTCTATAAATAATAGGCCTAATGGAAAATGTTGAACACTTTGAAAGTTTTTGAGTTGCTTTTTGTTGATGCAAGTATGGGTATTCTCTGTCACGTCGGGACGTCCTTGCTATAGTTTTCACAAAAGATGTAACCTATAGCCTATTCGTTGTAAAAGATACATGTTGAGGTTCACTGTAGGAGAGTGGTCTGTAGATTGCAACTCATGTTTGCTATCGATTAAAGAACATCTTGGTACCACCTCCTGCCCCCTCCCAATCCCTGCCCACTTCACACACACACACACGTCATTGTTCAAGTAATAAACCTTGGTGTTCTTGTATGCGCGATGTGGAGGAGGATAACCCCCATCGTCAGTCGAAGTATTTCTATACCCATGTACTTCAACATCCAAGCCACAAATAGAAGCAAAACCTATTACGAATAAGATGTTCCCCCTCCTCCTCACCCTTTTTGGCAACATTTCTGCATGCAACCAGGCGGATATCGGACTCTTATTATGTGTATGTCGACTTTCCTTTGTCAGGAAAGTCATAGAGGTGGAAGTTAGCAACGTGAGATATTATTAATTCACATGAAAATTCCAGCCGCTATATATAGGCTACTCGGAATATGTGGGTTAATATACGGGGAAGTGGTCAATCCAACAAACAGGACTCGAAATATATTCGGCGAGATAATTAGACGAAATGCAATCGATCGATCAAATTAGATATGTCCTCGACGTCGGGTCCAATTTTTGTCTTCTAACGACTGACCTTCCTACACAGTTTCCATGACAACAGAGATGGACTTTGCCGCGAAGAATGACGTACAGACGCCCATCCCTGAGCGTGACGCACATGTATACATTACCTTTGTGTATTTATGATTTGCTTTGGTTTTTTGTTTTATAACAATAATAATCATTTTAGGTTTTATCCCTTGTTTCATTAGGGGTTTTTCCCCCCGTTTCATTCCAATTTAGCAGTTGCCTTTCGTGGTTTTCTTTCCAAAGAATAGCCTACCTTACTCAGGTTAAAAGTACATAGAAACAGGATGTTCACTCACGGGATTTGAAAACGTGATATGCATGTTCTTCAACTTTCGATAAACTGAATGGTGCACGGTAGTTTAATCTCAATAGAAATTAAAACTATAGGAAGATGATCCTAATTAAGGCACCTTCCAAAGGGTTTTCTTTCCCCCAAATGAAAGCAAGATAATGCATCCAGCTCCATGCACTTTAAAACAATGGTTTTCGTTTGTAAACACATTACTATAAATAAGCATATTAACCTTTATTCATTAGTTAAAAATGAAAAACGGCTGGTGAAGCTATATTGGAGAGCATTAAATACCTATTTAAAGGCGGTTATCGATCATTATTGAAACATTTATCAAACGTTGGTCAAAGGTTACATCTTAATCGATATATTATGCAGATTGACAATTTCTATCTTCCTAAGATTGACAATTTCCTAAGTCATGTTCTCTGGTGCCATTCGACTGCTATGTTGCAATTATAAATGACAAGTTATCAAGGTCTTACGGGTATATATTTGTCAATAAAACATTTCATAATTTACTAAAAAGAAATGGAAGAATGTATATTTTTTTTATTCGGAAATGTTCTCTATGAACGTATATGTGTGGAAGTTGGTAAACTTTTAATTTATTGAATATTAAAATGCAATATAAAATATAGTTTACATTTTATTGTCAATGTATCTGTTCAATCCTCGAAATATGCTTTATAGTTACAAATCATTGGGTATCCCGTTGGTATAACTTCTTTGTCATTCTCGAATACGATCACATGACACGCATGCGCATCTGAAATCACAATGCTGAGTCGCCTTGTGTGAGTCCATCCCTGAAAGGGAGCTTGTTGTCACTTCCAGTGACCGTCAAGAACTTCCGATCAAGAGAAATCCATGACGCAGATCGCACGTTTTACATGGAAGCCGTGCGGCCTACCCACACTTGCGTAAGATTTACAAAGTATAGCCGGGGGCAACGAATCATTTAAGGAGGAGTGCGTGGTCCTATGGTTGCGTAACATACTACTTCATATTTGTGAAAATGACCTTAAAAAATTACAGAAAGTACAGCAGACTGACTTCCGACCCAGGGGTTTTTATTGATATGTGCATGTAATTAGCATGTAAATATCATATTTAGATCGGCATTTTCTTTAATACTAGTATTTGCATCTTGAATTAAACGTTATTCAATCATTTTGACGGCGTAGAAAACTGTTAAAAGTTGAGTCTTTAGTTCACAGGATCGGTGGAGTCTGGGGAAATGTGTACACCCCCCCCCTCCTCCCTCCTGTACAGTCTTATAAAATCCTCCAATATTGACTCTTTTGATGCATAAGAAATGCCCATTTTGGTATTTAAGAAAATGACCTTTTGTTCAGAAATTTTAAAAAAATGTAAAAAAAAAACGTGCAAAAAGATCCATTTTGTCTAGAAATTGTGTAGTAATTTGGAAGTTTGCTCTCTCAAATCAAAGTCGCATGTCCCAAGACTACTCCTAGTTTGTACCACTCCCTCTCCCTCTCCCCTACACTTAACCCTCTTCTCAGTGGCGGAGCTAGGGGTATTGGTCAGGGGGGGCGAGAATGGTCTGTAGGGGCGCTTTCGACACTATCTAAGCAGAGCGCCACCATTGGTTGGCGCGGAGCGTACAGACATTTTTTGAGTAAAGATACACTCTAGATCGCCGGAAACGACCCTTTCCGGGCCTTGCTAATTTGCATATAAACGAAGAATAAATAGGTGTTATCGCCATTTTGTCAAAAAATTACACCAACAAAATGTGACAAATGTCAATAGGTAGATGAGAGCGCAATAAAAAAGTCAATAATCGCAAATAAGAAAAAAGTGGT
>KN882711.1:0-11001 GCA_000934455.1 Apostichopus parvimensis
CTATTGTATTGCTTATGACGGTCACTGCAATCACACCATATGCGCAAGAAACATGTCGTCTGCTTCTCGTGTCTATGTACAGTCCTGATAAGCTGAAATGTACCACTAAGCTAGATTCAATTGTTCGGGTAGCTTCACGACGAACGTGTCAGCTATGACGTCATGAAATCAGTTCTTGTATAATATACTGTTACGAGAAAGCACATTATCTTGCCTGTTACCCGTTATAAAATGGTGTCTACAAAAAATAAGACCTAAGATCTAAGACATAAGACCCACTGCAAACCTAAAACCCCACCAAATGGATTACTAACACCCTACTGCATTAAGACCCTACGAACTGCAAAACTACGACCATACTGCAAAACTAAGACCCTATCAACTGGAAAACTAAGAACCTACTGCATTGAGACCCTACGAAATGCAAAAATAAGACCCTATCAACTGCAAAACTAAGATCCTACCAACTGGTAAACTAAGACCCCACCGACTGCAAAGCTAAGACACTACTGCAAAACTTAGACCCCACCAACTGCAATGTTAAAGACTATAATACTTTCAAGTCTTTCTCATCTCAAAGTGCAACGAATGTGTCATAATGATCAGCTCAATTTATTCTGTGTGGCAGTTTGACAAATAAAATTATTCATCCTGAAATTGATATTTTCAAAGTGGTCTATGTATAAGGATGCGCTAGAGACTTTACCTCGCATTAAATGTAGCTGTTTGTCGATGGCTACGGTAAAATTTAAATAAGATTTAAGGATAAACAGGTCATTACAATTTGGTATAGATTTCAGAAGTAATGACAAAATGACACTATACATAATGGGACCAGCGCTTCGTGGGTGGGTGAGCGCTTTGTCCTTGATGTAATGGTTATTAATTACATCTCATTTATGTATAAAGTAAAACGATTATCGTTCACTTAAGCTGGGCATTGATTACAAATGATTTATTACAACAAATATTAAGGAGTTTTCATGTATGCATGTGTACGTATATAAGCCTAATTTGACTTGAGGATAGGAGGGGGAAGGCTTAGCGGTTTACCTGAACATTTAGCCAATAGAAAAAGCGAACCGGTGACGTGCCTCTCCCCTCTGATCACTTTTGTGTTACCCAATTAAGGTTACTTAGATGCATAAATTACATTTCTCTGTAATATTGTCACCCAAATTGTACGGAATTTTATTGCTCAGGGAGGGGAGGTGCTGCACCTGGAACCCTATAATCATGATGGTGGGAAGCAGATGCAAATTATAAGTATGTCAAAGCAAAAATATGTGTTTGGGATTTAGTTTTATTCTTTGCACAGAAGGTAAGATTTTAAAATTTTCTTATGAAATGTAGTTATCATTAAATGCCATTAGACTTTGTATCACAATGAAAAGTTCCATGTTTTGTAATTGCTACTCTTACCAAAAATAAGAAGCCCTGTGTATAACACATGCCAAGTTCTTAAAAAACTCAGTGATAATACATTGTAACTGACGTTTCCTAAAATGTAAAGTAATGCAAATAACATGTAGGACAATGTGTACTAGAATAGTAGATAATTTGTGAACTTTTCGCTCGATTTTGGAGAAGGTCAAAAGTTTTTTTTCAGATCGGCAAATGTTCAACCTTGCAAACACAATATTATCTCAAAGTAGGTAACTACAGCGTATCTTACATTTGGCATTTGACTTACACACAATGAGTACAAGAAAAGAGATTAAGAACTCTATTGTTTTTTTGGTAGAAGTCAGAGGTAATTTGGAGACAACAGGGTTCAAAATTTGAAAAAGCTATATCTACATTAAACATTAAAAGAGATTGTATGTAGAGAAAAAAAATCCCAATTGATATGCGTAAGTTTTTGTAACAGAAATTGTTCTTCATATTGAAGAATATTCTGTCTGTAATATCTCTGAAATGTGTAAATGTAAGTAATGACTAGAACATTAGGTGTAAATAGGTATAACAACAATTAGGGACAAATTTCAAGTAAAAGAGTTTTCGTCTAAAGACTATCATTGCTGATCATTTTATTAACACTAACCATGGATCAAACTTTAGTTGAATGGATAAATCAGACGAGAGGTGCTACTAAACAATATAGCTGTCACTCCACGGGTCCAGCACTGGACCCTCGGTCACGGCTATGAGCAAAGCGTTAACAAAACACCTATATCGGCAAAATTTGTCCTAGCCCTGTCTTTAACATACAATAACGGATAATGATAATTCAAAACAAACAAGTTATTTTCACCTTAAGTATTCGTCAACAAACTGAAGAAAAATTTTCTAAAGAATGATTATTCATATAAATAATAAGCAATTCAAAGTTATGCCAAAGACCATAGAACAAGTTAAACTAATGTTAAACAACAATTTTCTCCACGGGGAGTGGCGTCCTGTTTTTGGAAATTGTACTTTGCTAAATTTTACTTTTCCGGTTCCCCTTTAGGAATGATAAAGAAAAAAATGCAGCTACGTTTGGTCTGTTTGATTTATTTGCTATAGTTGAATTAGAATGTGTTTTCTATTGTTTTATTTGGTGAAAGTGATATAAAATTGTCCTAAGTGTGGGGGTGGGGGTGTCCTTCCCCAGTCTATCCCAGCATATTTAAGAATAGTTGAAACATTCCATTTTCCACAAGAGATCTTGCAGGGAGCCTACTTAGCTGGCTTTAATGACTTTAATCTACATTTGATGTTTTGCTCAACTATATAGAAGCCAACTAAACACTTTTATAGTGGAAAATTTGTTCAAACTTCTGTACTTCTTTTTTTCTTTATATTTGATTAGATACACTTAACGTGATCTATATATCAGCAGTGATGGTTAGTGGTAATTGAGAATTGCCATGTTCTTTGTCATCGTTATCATTTAAACTGGAAGTGAATATTCATAACATTTCACCTTGAAAATTTCTTTATATTATGTGTTATGGCTTTCATGCAAATTTATTTTCAAAAATCTTCTTGTTAGAACTGAGAGCAAACAATATTGAACTGCCATATCGCAATAACTGCCTGTGGCGCTGCAGAAAGCTCCAAATAGGTCTGTTTTTAATTAAATTGACTCCCAAGAGCTTCTAGTGGTTCTGCCCCACCTGGTGGCACTGGGATAATGAATGAGAACTATATGCTGAAAATGCATACTGTCCCCACCAGCCCAGCTCCACATACCCATCACACCTCAATTCCTTGTTTCCAACAATCAGAGTTATCATGTACCTAGTTTTTTTCTTACCAAAAGGTTGCTTTCCTTGTAAATATTGAGATTCATTTTTTTTCCATTTGTGTCACTTATAAATGTATTCTCACATCACTGCCCTCTCCGTCATCCTCGTGCAACCAACCTCCCATCCTCTACCACCGATCCTTCTGGCATTCTGCTTTAGGAAGACATGTTGTCTTTGGAGTGACAAACTTTTTTTGCAATGTTCATAGGCCTTTATCAGACTAGATTGTGGTCACTAAAACAATTAATAATAACAGGTTCCCTGTATAAACCACAATCACTGAACTCCAGGCTACATACTTAACCATAACATGCCAAGCCACTTACTCTATGAGTCCTGACTTAAGCTATCTCGCGGTTATAATTACAGTTAAGTATTGCACAGTTTGTACATATGGTGACTACACTGTATCACTAGACACATCGTGAGAATATAACGTTGGAAGTATACATGCCCCTTACTAATAGACCTCTGGAAACACTTATCTACCTGCAAATTAGTTTTGCAGTATGGTTTTAGTTTGCAGCTGGTGGGGTCTTAGTTTTGCAGCAGGACCTTAGTTTTGCAGTCGGTGGGGTCTTTGTTTTGCAGTTGGTAGGGTCTTAGTTTTGCAGTAGGGTCTTAGTTTTGCAGTTGATAGGGTCTTAGTTTTGCAGTTGATAGGGTCTTAGTTTTGCAGTAGGGTCTTAGTTTTGCAGTAGGGTCTTAGTTTTGCAGTTGATAGGGTCTTAGTTTTGCAGGTCTTAGATTTTAGGTCTTTGTTTTGTAGACACCCGTTAAAAAAATGTTTCTTTGTGAAATATTTCAGCAGGGAAGTCTCTAGTATCTGTGCTAGTCTGTGTATCTATGGTATCAGGTTATTGCTGGCTGCAAGAGAGTTGGTTCTTGCTTCTGTAAACAGTCTGGTGGACAAATTCGTCTTTGTTCTTCGTATACAGGGAGGTTACTAGAGGTGAATAGACGGTGGGGCGGGGTCAGTTCACATATGCTGCATGGTGGAAAGCGTTGACCGGCTTGTAATTAGGTTCAGGTACGTGCCAGTCTTATCCAATATGTCGTAATTTGTCAGATAATCGTGATAGCTTTCTATACAGTTACGGGGCCGTTGATAATGCCGTGCGAGTAGCGTTTTTACACATTTTTTGGGGGAAAATTTAAAACAAGTTGCCAGGTAGAATCCTTGCCGAATTTTTAAGCGTTTGTCAGTGGCGTTGTTTTTAGGGGTCATTTTTGGCCTCTGCAGAAGATCGTAATTGTTCTAATATGCGGCTGCGCTGCGTACTAGACTGATTGTGCAGTTACAAGGCCGTCGCAGCGTAGGATTCGCGGGCTGACGCATTTCGTTGTTAGCTCTTTTGCGTTGCCCTTGACAAATTCCTCGTCAGCTGCGCTGCGTTGTCCTTGACGCAATACGTATAGTTTAGCGCACTGCTAGGCAACTTGCGCATTACAGAATAGCCGTACCGTGATAGGGTTAGTTAATGTACGTTATCCGCATGTCGTGTTTTATTCGTTAAGGTATACCCGCTTGTATCTATTTATTTGGTTATTGTAAAAGATGTACGACAGGTACACTGTATAGACACTTATACCTATAAACCTCAGAATACAATGTTAGTTTTTTTTATTCAACGGTGTCCTAGAGTCTCTACCTACCTACTAACTATTCCCCACCTTACTCACAAACCGAGTACTTCACCACACTACCGGAGCGGACAGCGTTACAATACGTTAAAGGAGTACTACAAGAGTTGAGTGTCAGGAGCACGTCATATTGTTTTACGCGATTCCGCATTGACACATTTGGTCAAGTTTGATGTACACGCCGATCGTTGAATAATTGTCGTGAGCCTCGTCAACAAGCGGTAAGATTATGCAAGGAGTACATAGAAACTAGTAGTTGATCAAGGGTAAGACTTACCTTGGTTAATATTTCATCGGGCGGTGACATTGTGTGTATTTCTTCTTAATATAACCGTTTAAGTAGGTTTAATGTAGCAAAAAATAATAATTGGACCATTCACATATTCACAGTGCGTGTCATAACCAACAAGCGTTGCTTCAAACAGGTCAATTCGGAAAAGCGTTACGAAGGCTATACGTCATCAGTGTATAAATTTAGTAACTGACGTTTCCCTGCTATTGTAGTAGTATGAGCTATGCCTCGGTTGGATAATTATGAACTACTTGCAAAAAAGTACAAACAAAAGTTAGCTGTATATAAGTGTGAACCAAACACTCAAATCAGAAGGTATGGCACATCGGTTGTAAGACGGCTGTCACGATAATACATTAAGTAGTGGATGTGTAACCAGACATGGGTTTATATTTCGGATTGATGTCTGCCCAGGTTGGATATAGTTACTGGTTTGCTCATTGAATTTCGATGTTGTCACAGTTACGTTGGATTTAGATAAGCTTGATCTATTGCTATGGCATTGCATGTTTATCACTACTTCGTCACACGGACAGCACCTACCACTTCCAGGAAGATTTGATACCAGAACCAATAACCGAGGATTGAATATAACAATAAAGGATTTTTATATTATTGAGTCAATGACATTTTACACCAGAACAAAGGACATCCAATTAAAACCTCATAGGTAAGTACATACAGGTTAATATATTGTACTAATATATGAAGGAATTAAGGGGTGGGTATAGTGCAGGACCTAGTGACACAGAGGGAATCCACTTCTCTCCCCTACCCCTCCCCCCCCCCTCTACACACGCACACGTTAAACCTCATTTAGTGTCATTGTATATACAAGTTGTTATATTTTGGGTGGTTTTATATATGTGATTTCCTTTTTCTTTAAGTTGATTGTGAACTCACCTATGTGGTGGTGTGCTTTCTTCTTTGTTCATGTTAACTATATACACTTATGTCATCAATTAGTCTACACATATCCCGTTAACATTCCCGTTACGTAGAGATTGTGTCCAGGAACTTAAGAAAAATAATGTATCACTGGTCCCCCCTCTACCCCCTCCCTACCCCTCCCCCTTCCCTCCTCTGCACACTGTATATAGATCACGTGCATTTTGTTTGGTAAGAAAATTATCAACAACTAGACAAACCTGTACTTTATACGAGTATCTTGAAATTATATAAAGTGAACGGATTGTACAAATCAATGGAGGAATTACCGAATGTGGGAATAGTGCAAGACCTGATCACATAAAGAGAATGAAGCTCCTCATTCTCCTGGCTCCAGTGTGTGTGACCAGCGTGATAAAATGTAGTTAATGTTAACTATATAAAATGTATATAGTAAATAAATTGCACTGATCAGTGAAGGACTTAAAAAAGGTGGGGATAGTTTGACATAAGACTTGTTACAGCAAAAACAATTATATAGTGCTTAAAATCCGTAACGGTTGCATTCGTACAATTACTACGTATGACGTCATTGTGTCAATACTTCTGTATTACAATTATTATCTACATATAGCGACAAATTCGCATGATTGGTTTCAATTGCTCAAGTTTTAAGTATTTTCTGCATAAGAAACTTACCTGACTACTACTGTTTGTAAAAGTACCCTTTCTTAGTTACTACAGGCGTTTTACACTGCAGCATGCTGGAAGCAACAGTTCTTTAAAGTTAATTTTGTAAAGTTATTGTAAGTTTGGTTTCTGCAAGCTTTAGATCGTTACCTACATAGCTAGGTCTTTTCAATTAATGGACATGTTCCCTACACTGAACTTCCTTAATCGCCACGGACATAGCATAGAAACCGCTCTTGTTCGTGTATAAAATGACCTTCTTCAGTCAAATGATTCACAAGGAGCAGCCATCCTTGTTCTCTTAGACCTATCAGCAGCGTTTGACACTATCGACCAACCGACACTCTTAAGAATCCTTCGACTTAGATTCTGCATCGCAGGAGATGCACTTGCTTGGCAACAGGCTTATTTATCTTTACGGTTTCAGTCTGTAAAAATTAATGATAGTACATCACAAAAAGGTCAACTGCAATATAGGGTTCCCCAAGGCTCTGTCCTGGGACCAGTGTTGTTTACCATCTATACTTTACCTCTTGGAGATATTGCTCGATCGCACAATCTTTCATACCATCTTTATGTGGATGATACACAGCTGTATCTTTCTTTCAAACCACAAGATTCCACCTCAATTGAGAACACTTTCAGTTTAATGAAGAAATGCGTCAATGATATCAAATCATTTTAAATTTTCTAAACTGAATAGTGAGAAGACAGAACTGTTAGTCATCTGTTCAAACTCAACTCAAGCCAAGTTGTTAATACCATCGTTTGAGATCGGAGAATGTGTAATCGAACCAAGTCAGCAAGCTCGCAACTTAGAAGTTGTGTTTGATTCGTCTTTAAGTGCTGACGTCCATATTGCTAAAGTATGCCAGAGAGCATTCCACAACATCAGGAGCATTTCGATGATTCGACAATTTATTAACTCCAAAACAACTGCCACTTTGGTGCAGTCGTATTTTCTGTCACATATTGACAATTGCAATGCTCTCCTCATTGGATTACCAAAACATCTTCTTAATAAGCTTCAACGTGTTCAGAACTGTGCTGCTAAACTTGTAACAAAAGTAAAAAAAACACCAACATATAACACCAATTCTTAAAGATCTTCACTGGCTTAGAATTGCGGACAGAATAAATTATAAAATTATTGTTCTTGTGTTCAAAGCAAGGAATGGTTTAGCTCCAGTTTAACTACAAGAGCTTCTCCAAGAATACAGTCCTAGCAAGGTGCTTCGTTCAAGCGTACAGCATATGCTATATGTTCCTACTGTTCGCACTTTCACCTATGGGGAACGTTGCTTTGCTAGATGAGCTCCACAGCTCTGGAATTGTCTCTCCTTACATCTGAAAACAATCCAGCATGTGTTAACTTTCCAGAAAGAACTCAACATGTTCTTATTCACGGATGCGTACACATCAGTTTGATAACTGTTGTGTCCAGTTTGGGTGCTTTGCTCCTGCAGCGCTTCTGAGCATTTTTTTTTAACTGGATAAAAGCGCTTTACAAATTCTCATATTCTTATTATATTATTAATCAACACTGATCACCATCGCTTACAATATTGTACACTTTCACTGAGGACTGTTGCCAATGATGTGCTATCACACTGCTCATAATCAATCGAATTTTACGAAGATTATTGTTGTATCTCTCTAGATATTTTGTATCAGGAATGTAAATTTATTGTGTGGTTAGAAACATACGTCAATCTGAAATCGATACTAGGTTTCAAATCATGGCGTTAGAGGGATCGAACAAAATGAAAGAAAAGCGAAGCAAGAGAACAGCTGAAGAGGGCTAAATGGGGGGGGGGGGCGTTGGTTGGGGCGGGGTTCGAGAGACATATATTCAGGTGCTGAGATATAAATGTTTGATTTTAGTCATAAAGTAGAAAAATAATGATTGTGCAATAACATATCGTGTCACAACATGTATGCACCTGAAATTGCCTTTGTTTTCTTGTATAATTGAAACCGGCTAAGTTAATCTTTGGTATGACCTGTTGTTTGATCAATTAGGTTTTGTTTTCTCTTCTCTGCTGAGCAGAGTTATTATGTCCAGTTAAGTGGACATGTGTATGAAAGTGGTCATGAACATAGGAACTATCTCAGGAACCATCTTGAATTGATATCTTGCTTGATCATGGAAAACAGAGAATACGTACAGCTGCTTGTTAAATATTAATAAGGAATAACTGTGCTAAGTTTGAAACGTCTGTACTGTTATTCACCTCAGCAAATAAAAGAGAAATGTTCATATCTTTACTACGAAACAAAAACAAATGATTAGGTTATAACATTTACTATATTATCGATCGGATTGAAGAAAAATTAAGCAAATCTTAAAACAACATATAACAGAGAACTAAGTAGAGTTTTCTTCTGATTAAAATTATGTATTCAAATTCTTCAATTCAATTTTCCGTGAAAAATCAATGTACTCATCAAGATAAATATGAATAAAAAAAAAAAGACTGTGGCCAAGGTAAATTTTTAAGAAGTCACTGAAGCGTTACTTCAAACAGGTCAATTCAAAAAGGGGTTACAAAGGCTCTACGTCATCAGTGTATAAATTTAGTAACTGACGTTGCCATGCTATTGTATATGTAGTATGATTTCTTTCTCAGTTGGATAGTGATGAATAGCTTTGTTATGTTACTACGTTGACTGAAGATATGACTCATACTTGAACAAATTTCATATCAAAGTTAACTGTTTATAATTTGAACAAAATACTCGAATCAGAACGAATGGCACATCAGTTATACGACAGGTTTTATCACGATTTTCAAGGTAATTCATGAGGTAGGGATGAGTTCCTCCAAATGCGAGAGAACAAGAACTAACTGATAGTACTGTAGTCTATATGGCCTATGGATCCACACCACGGTTCTGGGATACAAATAGCCATTGCATCCGTCGTTCCCACGTGTGCATTTATGGAACTAGAAAACTATGCAAGCGATCAGTTGAGGAGATGAAGGCTTTCCACGAGAGACATATTCTCTGTTGCTGAGATAAAATTTGGGAGTTTAGTCATAAAACAAAACAATACTGCTTGTGCAATATCCTATCATGTCACGATATGTATGCACCTTAAATTGCCTGGCAGAGTGATCATGTCAAGTTAAGTTGATGTGTGTATGTGGTATTAAGTTTGGGAACACTATCTCATGAACCATGTTGAATTAATATCATACTTGGTATTTATGTTGATCATGGGTAGTAGATAATGCCAGTTGCAGATCTCTTGAATATGAATGCGTGGGCGGGGCTTAACATAAACTCTTCATATATGGTGCCAACTTTATTACCACGTCTCTTTTTAACCGTTTAGGTTAATATAATCCATCCAATCGTATACAGTAATTAGTTCAAACATTTATTAGTTAATGCTGAACAGCAGTATACAGTTAAAGATGCAAAACATTTTACAGTTAAAGCTGCACAAAGAATTGTACAATTGACGCTGCAAAATCATTAATCAGTTAAAGCTGCAATCATCATTTGTAAAGTTTCTGCCACAATTTCTATAGTTCTGTACTATAAACTGCCCTCAAATAATGTCTCACACCATACATTATAGTTAGTTGTGAATAATTCGAAAAGAAAGTTGCCTTTTTGTGAAACAGCTATAGGTCAATATGTAAACACTATGGCGTCTGAGATACCATATGTAAACGATTTTAACCTGTGTTTTATTAGTTATAAATGTACCTCGGTCACGTGACGTATCCTCCGTACATAGAATAACAAATTATTCAAGTATAACAATCATCGTCAGTTATCATTGTGACGTCATCAACTAACCATTTTAATAAGAAGATGCCATCATGACGTGAAAAAATACACGAACGTTTGCAATGTTCTTTGAATGATTGCTTAATAAATAAAGTACTGTATATAACACTGTTAATGTTGGATTCATTACCGAGATCACCAAATAGATCTCTAACATGTCACACATTCCTTTATTGTAAAAAAAAGTAAACCAAGAAACGTTTTCACGGCGATTATTGATCACATTATTGACATATGAGCATGAGCAAGAAGTAACCGGTTTACAATACAAACATTAACCGGTTAATCGTCAAAATGGAACCGGTTCGGTGTTATTGTACCTCGTGGTTGCACACGTAGGAAAGATTGAAAACAGGTAATAGGATAGGAAAATAAAAGGTAGAAAGGGAAGGAAAACATTTCTATATTACGGAGCAAAGCTATCTACTAGGTATTGTTGTTTCTATCAAA
>KN882711.1:11313-25496 GCA_000934455.1 Apostichopus parvimensis
TGGTCAGCAATAATAATGATTATGATTATTATGAAATTATGATAATATTTTCTAAATAAAACCATTTAAGTGGGTTAAATTTAGCAAAAATGTTCATATGAACGGTTCCATATTCAAAGTGCGTGTCATAACCAACAAGCTTTACTTATAACAAGTCAATTAAAAAAGGCGAAGAAGGATTTACGTCATCATTGTATAAATTTAGTTACTGACGTATCCATGCTATTGTAGTAGTATGACCTTTGCCTCGGTTGGATAATTTTGAATAGATTTGTTATGTTACTACGTTTACTGAAGATGTGACTCATGATTGGAAAAAAAAATTACAAATCAAAGTTAACAGTATATACGTGTGAACCAAATACTCAAATCAGAAAGTATGGCACATCGGTTGTACGACAGGTTTTAACACGGCTATCACGGTAGTACATGAAGAAGTGGATGTGTTCCTCGAAATATATTTCTATGTTTGCTTCATTTAGATATATTTACTGACACAGTTACCTTGGTTTTTGAAAGGCTTGATCTATCGCTATGACATAGTATACTCATCACCACTTTCTCAATCGAACATTTGGACACCACCTCTTACTTCAAGGACGATTCGATACCAGAACTAATAATCAAGGATTGAATAGGCCTAAACCAATAAATGATTTTCACATTTGTGAAACTAAAGATCGTTGAGTCAATGGTTTTTACACCAGAACAATAGACATTCAATTAAACCCTCATTGGGTAAGTAAATAAGGTTAATAAGATGTACTAATAAATAAAGGAATTAAAGGAGGTAGGTATGTGTAGGACCTAGTGGCACAGAGGGAATCTAACACTCCCACTATACACACACACACAAAGACACACTAGACCTCTTTTAGTGCTAATTTGTATCCAAGTGGTTCCATTTTGGGTGCTCGTGTGTGACTTCCTTTTGCTGTTAATTTTGAACTCTTATATGAGGAGTGTTTTGTTCTTTGTTTCATAGGGAATATATTGTACTAATCAATGCAGGAACTAAGAACGGTTAGTTAACCTACCCGCCCCTCAGTACAGTAAATGTTTCACGTGTCACACGTCGGATGAGACAGCTATCTGCAACTAGAAAGCCTATACTTGCACAGGTACCTATAAAGTGCATTTAGTTAATATATTGTACTAACCAATGAAGGAATTACGGTATGTGGGGGATGGTTTGAACTAACCTCTGGATTTGCTTTCTTGTTGTTCCTCGCCGCTTCTCCAATGATATTGTTGAGTAACGTATTTTGTGGAACAACATCCCCTGACAAGACTTTTGTTAGTGAAGTCTCTCTTTTGTGTTTACCCTGCTCATAAACATCTGTCTGTCTTCTGTGCGTGTATATATCCCTTCTGTAACTGTTATTTGTCATTCATTATGACAAAGATCCTGCTGCGGTCGAAACATCAGGCCCACTTACCTTTACGCATGTTTCGTTCTCGAAATCTTCATTCGTGCAGCATGTTTTTGTAGTAAAATGATTTTCAGGGGTTGCTCGAGTGTTCTCGAATGCATATTTTATTGAACTTGAGGTAAATATTAGATATGACTAGAAAATTGCAAGAATGAGATATCCAAAAATACAGAAGTGCACTGCATTTGTAGTCTAAAGCTTCTATGAGAACCTATACCTAACCGCATGTCTTTAAGTTTTATTTATTTCGATGAAGCCGACCTCTTAACAACTGCATTTTAAATTAATGTTAACGTTATACATAAATACCTGCGACAAAAATAAATGTTGTGTGGTACATTGCTACGATCCGCATGTAAAATATAGTTTTACTTTCTGAGAAGGTACCAAATTCATGACGTATAAGTGATCATGTTTACAAGCTGTAAATACTGTGATACGACCATAATCGATGCTGGTGACCATATAGCCATTAATTAAGGCCGTTCACTATATTGATATAGCGTGGAACATTTAAATGTGGTTCAGGCCACGAATATATTGTATTAAAAAGACACTACTAGTTTAACGGAAGATTCCAGCGGTCAGCTAGAGTTATAACTAACATACGTATATTAGGTACAAATTGAGAGAACAAAATTAAAAAATTATCATTGTAGTTTTCTTCAAAACAAATGTTTACAACCTCCTATCATTCTAGCAAATTATGGTTGCTATGAATGATCATAAGACAAGGGGGAAATGATATGGAAGGAAAGGAAATAACACCGTTAACCCACGTTTGTCTAATGCACAAGGAAAACAAATTCTCAAATTGAAGGTTACATGATCTTCTGTATCGTTGCTGCTTTTTTCTTAACAATACAACATTCCGCACACAATCATACGAGCATATGTATGTAGTCATACATACAACCAATGTTTGGCTTATCCATCTTTGCAGTGGTGTGAAATTCTCACTAATACAATAATCTCTTCCCAGGGAAAGTAAATACCGAAACCGAAACTCTCATGACGTATACCCGTTGTTTATATTTAGCGTCTTTTGAAAGTATCATGTTCCTTATCTTCCATTACGTATCTCTGACCTCCCCAATAAACGACATTGGTGATATGGGATCCATAGAAACTGTCACTTTACCTTTGAAATAACGCAAAATGAAATAACGCAGATGCTACAACACCAGATGTGTTAAATTTTCATTGAACATCAACCCAGCCCCGCCACTCATTTCAGATTTCACCTTTGGGCTAACTCTCGCCTTTTCTATGAGTCTCTTCTGATTGGTTAGCCCTGCCTAATAACCCCCACTTCCCCGCCCAGTCCACTAATACCCCTCTCCTCTGCAATCGACTAAAACAAATTGATTGCAGTTCAATTGATGGAACTCTCTCTGAAATATTTAGCCCTGTCTACCCCCCCCCCCCGGCCAGTCCCCAAGTAACCCTCATTACATATTTTACACCAACATATATTTTCCACTAATAAAATCAATTTACTATATTGATCGTCATTATTAATTGTGAAGCAAGACATGAACTTTTTATCACATTTTCAGTAGATTCAAGTTTTATAAATGCCTAATATATAGAGCTTTTCGTGTAATTAAGTGTGGTTCATTGACAATTCGCAGCTATTCCTGCAGCAGGAAATGGTATGAAATGCTAAGTTATTGGAAACTAGTTGAATGCATTTTATGTTGGTTGCGTAAATACGAAGGCCATGGTTACAAGCTTCCGACAGCTGAACGAACAAGGCAAACAAGACACACGATCTTAACACAAAAGTAACTCGTTATACTAGTTATTAGTTCAATATTGTAAATGCCATAAGAATTACGTTTGATTGTTAACCAACGTAAGTTACGCCAATTTGTTTATTAAATTATTTCAAGAGATTCTGCAGTTTCGTCGGTTTACAGATTCCATAGGTTATGCAAGAAGTGTTCATCACCATAATCTGTCTTATTGAAAGTATCCGGCAGAATGATTTAACTGGTTAGTAAGACAGCTTCTTGACTGTGGAGCTTTACAAAAAATTTGCACCCAAAGTAATTCACCCTCATTTGTATTTTGCATGCAAAACTACAGACCTAAGATGGCTGCCAATTTTAATCCCGTGGACATCAAACCGGATTTGAAGAAGACAGTGAACGGTAAGTTTGAAAGCTGAACAATTTGCATTTATTGTTTTTGTTGTCTTATTTGTGTTAGGCTGTTGTGAGAACAATCCATGGTATACCTTCACGTTTTCTAATATATTTGAGAAGCCATCTTCACTTTTCTTTGCTATTGCGTTTGCTAATATATTTGAGAAGCCATCTTCACTTTTCTCTGATAGAAACACGTAACGTTTGCGAATTTAATGCGGATATCATGAAATATATTGACAACATAATATCTTATGAAAATCAAACTTTTGAAAATTAAAGGGATTACCAGGTCATTACTTGTTTATCAATAAGTTCAAAATATTCACGTTCATATCACTAACGCATCAGTTGTTATTAAATTCTTTCACATCTGAAGGAGTTTTCATTTATCTTCTTTTATATTCTATCTTTTTTTCAACAGGTTTTGGTAGGTTTAAAGTTGCACTTGCTGACGTTCTGACTGTTACAACTGTACTTCAACTTGCTACATTCTTTGAATATCCGCCTGTTATCATAGAAGAGCTGAGCACTGCAGTCAGTGCGGGCCTTCTCATGATTTGTTATATGGAAGAGAGAGGACAAATAAAGCCAACAAGTATCCTGACACTTCTGATTGCGCTGAAGAAAATGTGTCTTTCTGGGATTGAGGAAAATGCGAGAAAGCTGTACGAGGAACATACAGGGAGACTATGTTACAGTGATGATCAGTCTAAGGCTCAGGAAGAAGGTAATGTAACATAAAGCATATCACTATATGTGAATGCTCATGTGGCACTAACAGAATAGAATGCGCATTACTCCAATCGATTTACTGCAATGTGATACAATGTTATTGGTGAATCGGTTATTCACTAAGGATTTGTGATTTCATTTACAAGTAACCATGCACGGGAGGCTGTTCATAAGTTTTTTAGGTAAATCGGATATTTTAACCTGTTAATTATAACACTCAACTTTCAACAAAAAGTAAAGTTTCATAAAATATAGCTAGAGGTGTATTTTTTGTTTAACAATTGAAGATAACATAGCTTGCGTGTTATAATAAAGCAAGGTGACACTTCCGCACTGCACAGTGACTTGTAGATAACTGTTATCTTAGGTTGTGTGAAGATCTGCTCACTTTTAATACGATATTCGTTTCTCACGACAGGTAAACTAACGATTTTCAAGAACTCTTTAAAACACACATACGCCTTGTGGTACAATAGGATTCAGCCAATTCCATACATACGAGACAAGATATACTGCGTTGATGATATATATGTTGAGTCTGGCTTAGAACTTGTGCATCAACCCTCTTTCTTCAAAAATGACTCGCAATCATTTGAAGAATCAGGTTTAGTGAGTCTGAAATCATTCCGAGACATTTTTGACAGTGAAACTATTCCATCTAATCGAATCATATTAGAAGGAGACCCTGGTTACGGGAAATCAACCGTTACTCTTCAAGCTGCATATGACTGGTGTTTAGGGAATGTTGCATCACCGCTCCAAAATGTCGCAGTTTTCATTCTACTTCCACTTAGACGTCTGGAAAATATTTCTTCAATATTTGAAGCTATTCGTTTTGTCTTGATGCCACCGGAATCACCTCTGACGGATGATGACATCCTGGAAATACTGAGACACAGTTTATCTGTGGTTATCGTGTTGGATGGATATGATGAGTATCCTGATAAAAGTAGTGTTATAGAAACTGACATTATGAAGGTGATCGCTGGAAAGATGTTCCCTAATTTCAAGGTTGTGGTATCAACTAGATCATCTTCATTACCAAAATATGTAGATCCAACCACCGTTACTATTAGATTGACTGGATTTAATGAAAAGTCCAGGGATGAGTACATTAAACGAACAGTTACTGATGGTAACAAGGAAGCAAGCAAACGTATAACAAATGCTCTGAACAGTAGTCCAATTCTAAATGATATTTGCCAGGTGCCGATATTCTGCGTCCTATTTGCCCATGTTGCCAAGGATCAGCAAAGTGTTATAGAGTTTAGTTCAGTGACGAGTTTCTTTAAGTACGTGATAGACTGTTTCTACAATCACATGTGGAAGAAAGATCTCAAGAAACCAATTCATCAGTCAATACGTAAATACTCCAAACTGAACAAACTTGCTTTTGATGGTCTCACAGGGAAAACACAAACGATTGTTTGGCCCAAAGATACCTTCATCGACAAAGTTGGAAAGGATTGCTATGAAGAACTTTCAAACATCGGTATTCTTATCGCAGATAACATCCATGACATAATCGACGAACCAGAGAATTATGATATTCATCACACTAAACAAAGTAAATTCGTCCGTTTCTATCACAAACTATTTGCTGAATGGTATGCCGCTAGGTATTTGTCGTCGTACGCCGGGAGCTTTTGGCCTTTCTGGCTTAAATATAACCTAAACAAAGTTAATCCTGTCGATCTTCAATTTGTGTTTCGTTTTGCTTGTGGACTGAACAAGAAAGCCTCGAGCAGAATAATAAAATATTTGAAAAGTATGGAAGGAGGTGCATCATTTGCATCTCTGTGTCTTTTTGAACAGCCAGATAATCCAGAGGAGGTCGTTGAAACTGTGAAGGGATTGTGTTCTGACGGCATGATAATACGATCTTCTGACAGCAGACTCTTACAAAGATCAAATATACAGCTTCTTGAAATTGCATCGAGGAAAAAGGTACTCACAGGTTATTACAATATGTTGCACTGTTAACGTTTAGTGCCATATTCGACAAAATGCAAGCAATGGCGTATTCTGTATTTTCTGATTCCACCATTGTGTGATGTTGGTGGAATGTAGGCCTATATTGCATTTATGTGTCAAATTGTGTCAAAATGTCAAAAACAACAGCAAAAACTTGAAGATAATTTATTTATACTCAATTGATTGTTTCAAAATATTTTCATTCAATAAATTTATTTAGAATATGAATGTCTGGAAATCCAAATTAGCTTTGGGTAGCAAAGGTAGGACAGTAAATTGCTTTCGGTTGTTTCCTTTTGTTAAATAAATTGTATATCAATAATAGACAGTATGAACTACGGTGTGAAATATTAGTAGTGTTTATGTCAAACAAAACGTTTCACGAAGAATATAGGCAGTGTAGGTCATCATATCTACATGTAGTTTTATCGACTTTAAATAAGTAGTACACATCTTAACACCCGTACAATGCATACGACAGTTCATTAAAGCTAGAGAAGCTGTCATGAACGAAAAACAAAAGCAGCCTATGTAATACAAAACAAAATTGTGCTCAGCTGTTTTTGTATTGCACTAGTCAATATAATTGTCTGTTCAAGACCATGATGCATTCCAAATTACAATTTGGTAAGATCACCGTGAAGTTCTCTTGTTCAAGATAGCGTTGTTGATTAACGACTACAACATCAATTAACCAACGAGTCTGTATCCAGATTTGACGTGAAGAGCAAACTTGAGTGAAATATATGTAAATATATTAAATATTCTAAAATATATGGAAAACGTGATTATTTAAAGCCAACATTTCACCGTAATTATCTTTAGATCGAAGTACCCTGCCTCCAACTAGACCAAAGTTTCAAGGTAGCACATCAGAATGAGGTAACCTTGGAATCCGGACTTAGTCTTCCCGTGTTATCATCAATTGAGAAACTGGTATTCACAACACAAGTAGAACACGAAATTTCCCAGGAAAACATGTTAGGAGTGGTCAAATATGGACAACGGTGTCTTCAGCTGAAAACCTTAGAGTGAGTAAACAGTTCATAAGAATAATAATGGGTCATATTTAAACGCTTTTACATAGATTGATCAAAATAATAAATGTAAATAACTTCTTTGAATAAAGGAAGTGCATTATTTTACAAGCTAGTTCAATTCCTGTTATTACAGGGTACACATTTGCCTTCTTTGAAATACTGCATTGATCTTTTTTTTTCAATCTGAGCGTTGTTTTAAAGTTTTATGTTTCGAACATGTGAATGTTCTTTTTCACGTCACGGATGTCATTTTCAAGCAAACGCCTTCATGCTATTACTTTACATAAAATATGTAAATTTTGTTTTTATTTAATAACAGATTCCATGGTAAATTTGTATTACCTCTGTCCTTAACCGTAGAGACATTGGAATCGAACATGAATTCAAGAAATATTACCGGTAAGAATATTCCACAACAGCATAATTTTTTTTTAATTGTATAGTACATTTTAACTACATTCCATGTATTTAATTATCGATTCATATCAGTTAACTATTCAAATCGACAGCAGAATGTAAAGCAATTATAACACATATATGGCGACGGTTTCAAAAGTACTAAAAAATAACGTTTCAAACTTTATCAAACTAACATGATTAATAACTTTTTCTTCCCAGTATTCTGGCAACTTTTGGAATATGTCTTTCAGTTAGATGTTTCCTCTGGAAAATGGCGACTGAGCTCAACGGATTCTTTGACTTCCGGTGTAAGTAAATGGATAAACATGTGTTCTGTCATATGAATATCATATATATTTCATAGCAAATGCATATTCTGTTGAAACCAAAATGTAGCAAGTGTTCAGTAATGATGCAGGCTAACCCTGAAAACAGTTAGGATATAATACAAAATATCCAGCACAGCACAATGTTTTACTTGGTTTAATGTTGATATAACGCTAGATGAAAACATTGTCTTCATATCCTGCTAGTGTATGTCATGATGCTATTAAGACTTATCTGTAATTGAAATGTATACTTCCCTACTGCTCACAATGTAGTTAGTGTGTTTCGCAGTAAGAAGGAAACGCTGATAATCATGATTATCCACTACATTGAAATCGTCTAAATTGTAATAAAACCACTTGGGTGTATGGGTGTAAAAAAAACAATAGCGAAAGAGTTTCGTTTTCTACTCTTTTTTTTTCTAAATGCTTCAGACAGAACCTGAGAATAACTATTGTAGTAACATCTAAAAATCTGCAAACTAGATTCATGCGTCCGAATCGACAATTTCCATTTATCAGTTTACTTGCTTCTGGAATTAAAGACTCCGAGTCAGTAGTGTCTTATTTTGATTTTCTGAACAGATTCTTGAACCCGGGGAGGATGTTGAGATGTTGAGAAGTGTTTGTTCCGGTGGCATGGCACTTAGACGTACTGATAGCAGACTCTTACAAAGAGCTAACATTCAAAGTCTTGAGATTGCATCAAGGCATAAGGTAAATTGGTTTCATTCAAATCTTGTAAAATGCGGTAGCAAAAATAAGGAAAACAGTAGACTCGATGGGGATCTACTAAAGATGGTAATAGAAACTTCATGTTGCCACAATTATTTTACATATGTCTACATTACTTGTATTAACAGATCATTGGTCGAATTAATTCAAACTGCCATTAGGTTAGCTGATAATTTCTAGCGTGGGTCTCTCTTTCCGAATAGTAGCAATTTGAAACAAACTTATGTTTACATTTTTGCCCGGGAAACGTAACTAAAATGACTTATTTTCTTAAAATAAACGTGACTACATAGCATCCAATTAAAATCCGTTTTTCTTAGTCTATGTGTATGTTTCATCAAGTGCATATTCGCTTACAAACATAATTCATACAAATGTTGTTTCTATCTTGATCAAGATTCCATTATCCTGTCTGGTACTTGATACATTTCGTGTAGCGGACCAGCACAGTATAACTCTGGGAAATGGATACCATGTTCCTGTAATGTCTACTTTAAAGGAAGTGCAAATCAGAACGGAAAAGAGAATTGAATTCACACAAGAACAAGTCGTCGGGTTACTTTTTTATGCACAACAATGTAAAAAATTGCAGAAAATCTCGTAAGTTAACAAAGATTAGGTTTTACCATAGAGAAAGAAATGTTTTCCATTCCTTTTTCGAAAATTAAAAATCTATATGAAATATGTGACAACTATTGAATTAATGCATACTTGCTTAGCTGATGTGTACATTAATAATTATGTTATGTACTTGATGCATAGTGGTTATTTGGATGTTGATATAACCTTAATCATCATTAATACAGAAAAATTAAAGATATTGAACACGAATCATATTTCATAGCAGCTTCACGTGCACAATGTATTTGTAATACAGAGGTTAATAATTAATAACATTGAAGAAGAAAAAAATAATTAAGAAGAAACAGCATAGTTTATCTATGAAAATTCCTTTTTTGTTTGTAATACTGATAAAGTACGGGATTTTTCTTTCTACACAGATTCATCGACTGCTTGGTACCTTTGTGTTTTCCAAACAACTCCATATGGCCTTGTGATTCAGACACACTCACAGGTGAGAACATTTAAACCATGACCATAATGCAACGCAACATTATGCATTTCATTTGAACTAAGAATACAATACGAGAGGAAAGATATTTTGCCAATGTGTTCACTAACATGAGAGAACAGCTTGTTAAGTTTGAACTTATTCATAAACTGAAGATACAAACAATGCAAACATAACCAATTAAACGTTATAGAACGGTCACCGTACATATATGTTCATTTCTCGGCAGTCTTATGGAAACCAGGGGAACCAAAATTTCGCTTAAATTTTACAAGAGGTAGATGGACGTTGGTATCCCAGGAGTACCTGACTCTTGAAGTAAGTATTTTTAAGCTTCACAATAAGTAGTAGTTGGATTGGTATTGCGAAAAATAATATAAATACCAAGTTACAAGATCAGCTAAGTTTTGTTGCATTTACATTCCTCTTTGTATAACTCTAGAAAAGAAATGACCTAACTATCTCATGAAGCTCATGCAGATAATTCGTCTTGTTGTAGTCCTATTATAAAACCATTAAACGTATTGGCTATGCTTTACATACAAAGTGTCTCACTCTCAGCCTGTGTCTGTACAAACATAAGTCATTGCATCTTTTCAAAGACATTGAGTTTGTCTAGCCGTTACATACCACGTGTGACATTACCGGTTCCAAGTTATATCGTTATGTAAGGCAGTCCTTTTATTGTAAACATTGAGGAATTAGAGACATATTTGACAAACATACTTGTTGTCGATATATTTCATTTAGATATCTTATCGTAAGAACAATTACAAATCATACAACTTTCAACGGATTCAATTGATTCCATTTAGTTTTATTTGTTTATGCATATGATATGTGTATTAAGAGGACAATGCGGGAGGGAGGGGGTGGTCTGGAAAATTGTATCAAGTTTAGATTACATTTAAAACTGACTAGAATGATATGGAAGTGTCCTTCAACCATTAAAATTTAACTTTACTGTTGAACCATCCATTTGACACTGAGTATATACTAAATATATATTCAGAATGTGTTTATTTATTTGCATTTACAGACTAAGGACCACCATAGTCTGACCAAAATGTGTTCCGGGACAGTTACTCTGAACACGAATGATACCAAAGAATATCATAGGTCTGTTATACTGTTACTACAAATTGCAGCAAGTCAACACGTAAGATACCGTCATGTTAAGAAATATTGATTAATATCATTAACATCCATCATCCTTTTTGTTATGTTTAGAGTTAGCTGTTATTATTATTATTATTAATCTTCCACGTATAAAACGAATCTCAAAATCTGACATACTGTTATGTATACTGTTACAGGTTAAGAAATAACGTATTCAAGAAGCCCTCAATTAACGTAGAAAAAAAACCTTACTAGGTCAATCAGATCATTTGCTATGCAATAATGTTTAAGTGACGCGAACTGCAATCAGTCAAATTGCTCTTCGCGAAGTTTGATGAGCAGATGAGGAAGTTTGATCTGATAAGTGAAAATAGTGGGTAAACGATGATATTTTCCAAGTTAAAATGAAATTATAACACCACGTTCAAAAAATGAAATACACGAAGGTTAATTAGGTATGTAATATCTGGTTATTCAAATTAGTTGCTTGCATATTGTACACAGGGCCGACCACGTAGCACCGTATTTCGACTTCAACGTTAGCTCTCAACGATAATCTGGTTTAAGTAACTCAACGATTTCCATCCACCCGGAGAGGCGACATCTTTGTCAAGTTATTGAATTGTCCGAATCAAAATTGATACTCAATTGACCAAAGTTTGAATGTCGTCCCTTAGAGTGCAAATTTGGAAGTCTGCTTAAAGTGAGAATTAACGTTTTATTTCTACGATTAGTTGCTGCCTATTTGATAGTGTGCTAATGTATTTAGTGTGTAGCTCTATTTTGTAAGAAAACAATATTAGGCCAACATAAACGACATGGAATAATACATTGATTTATATAACGTTGCTTCTTTTTATTAAACTGGTAGAGTTTCTTGAAATATATCGCCGAATATCATGTTTTAGTCTACAGTATTGTAATTACAGTATTTATATTTTTGGGGCTTTGTTTTGTAATTCTGGAATATTATGTGACATATACCGTGATGAACAAAATAAACCTTTGACTGTGCACGATTGTCTGGTAATCTCACAAATGTATTTCCTTAGATTCAGATTACCAGTATAATGTTGAAGTCATTTCGCTCAGCGGCTAAACATCATCTTATTCTAGAAAGTAGGAACCGTGTGCCTGTACTGCCCACCTTAAAGGAACTACAAATCAAAACTAACTTTGGGAAAGAATTTACCCAGGACCAAGTAATAGGAATATTTTGCTATGCAAATAAATGCCAACGGGTGAAGAAAGTGTCGTAAGTAATGACAAACCATTTACTATGATGTGTTTTATTCACGTTTGCTTACTGAATGGTAAATTACCAACCAGAAAACTATAGAACTGTTTTCTTGAATATAACGTTTAGCTGGATGTTCGATGAAAACATACTTTCTATTAACGCGTACGTATAACAGTGCAGTGATGTTTGTGTTGTCCATGTCTTGGTAACGATGTCTTGATTTGGACGTATATGCTTGTGGATATAAGTATTTTAGCATTATAAGATAAACTGATTACTCCATTTCATAACTTTTCAGTTGAAATAATTAACAAGACGGATATACCTCTAACATGACATCATAGTTACATTATAGATGACAGATTATCATAAAGGCTTAATCAATTAACACACCACACACAAACTTCCTTTCTTACAGATTCATTGACTGTGTGTTACCTCTGTCACTTCCCGTCGGTTCTCTTTCTCCTCTTACGAAGTTACATGACATTGAAGGTGAGAACATAGAAAACACTAAATTTGTTACTCACTACAAGCAATTTGTGATCATTTGTGGTATACTAAACGGGTGACATCTTCATATTGTAAAAGTCAACGGAGAATCATATCAGTATATAATAATACATTTACCTTGTAATTATGTACACGATTTATGCATATTAACATGTTTGATTTATAAACAAATCGTTTTATGATTCTTCTTCCCAGTTTCATGGAAACCGTCTAAACCTGACTTGCATTTAGATTCTTCCAGAGGTAAATGGGTGTTGAACTCCAAGGAAGGCATAACACTTGAAGTAAGTATTCCACCACTCTCTTGAGTGCAATGATGCCTTTTTCGTTCGTTTGTATCATTAGTTCGGCAACAAATTCTTACATTTTCGTATAAATACAAGACCGATTATCCAATTAACATCCACTTTGGCAAACGGCACCATAGTACCGGACACGGAATTTAATTAGTTTATTTATATGCATGTAATAAAACTGAAAATAAAATAAAACTGTTAGCAAACTGCTTATCCACTAGAGAGCCTGTGTAATAGAATGTGTAAAAGTAAGTTGGCCTGACGTTTCGATCCTAGCAGGATCTTCTTCAGAGGCTAAAAAATTTTAGCCTCTGAAGAAGATCCTGCTAGGATCGAAACGTCAGGCCAACTTACTTTTACACATGTAATAAAATTACTAGATTATTTAAAATACAAACTGAACTTTCGATTATAAATTACACTTTTTTCCATTGGTAAACGTAATCCGAATGAACATAAAATCAGCTCCATGTATATATACAGGGTTCGGTTTCTTCCGGAAGAAACCTATTTCTTCCGGGGACGTGGAAGAAACTGGAAGAAACCTGTTTCTTACAGGTTTCTTCCAGTTTCTTCCGGAAGAAACTGGAAGAAACCGGAAGAAACTGGAAGAAACTGTAAAAATTGGCATATAGGCAGCACAGCCCACATACATGATAAAGAGACAAATAGCTTACCACCATCTGACTGAAATGCATACCATTGAAACCATCAAAATATGATATTTTTGCTTTGATTATAATTTTTGGTTGTTTTTCTACACCAAAAGATGTTTGCTTATAAATCACAATATGAAGGACTACTTATCATCTTGCATGCTCCCCATCAACCAGAATTGCATAATTGACCATACAGTATGAACGATTAACCTGGATTGGCCCATGCACTGAGGATTTGGTACAATGAACACCAAGAAAATAGCCAAACAATATCTGTTAGATTTAGGCAACAGTTTTATTTCTGCAACTCCTTAAATTACAACTTGTAGTTAACAGGAGGACTTGTCATCCCAACAGCAAAAAGAACAAACTTCCACAATTAAACACAGCTGGCCACGAGCCAGCCCTTATTTCACACTACAACTTCCAGTCAAATCTGTAACCCTCATGTCTTGAGTTCAATCTCCACAAAGTATGGTCATAGTGGTCAAT
>KN882711.1:25949-59389 GCA_000934455.1 Apostichopus parvimensis
TTTTTTTTTCACCCCCGGTAGAAACCTGCGAGCCCTGTATATATATGGTCCAATAAACGGCAATATTGAGGGCCATTTCGACGTGAGACTATCTTTCATAAGCCCATTCCTTCGTACATAAACAATATTCTACGTTTAAGTAGAATACAGTGAAAGAAATGACACCGGTAAAATTGTACTTATCGTAACAAAACAATTTTGTACATTTTTGTTTTTTATTTAAATTTTGTTTTCAAGGAGTTAAAACGGGAAACAAACGTAAATCACAGTTGAGAATATGTGTGCGTCTAAACCCCTTTCAAAAATATATTATATATACATGAAAGGAAGAGGGGACACCTCTTCCTTCAGACCCTCCCACTAAACGATTATTAACGTAATTCTTTGTCCCCCTCCCTCTCCTCCTATCGCTCTAAAAATTCAATATATAACATAGGGTAGAGCCTATATATGGTGTAAAAAAGAGTCACATAAATGCAATAATTAATTAAAATTAAGTTCCGTGACTGGTCTTAGCAACATTTTGAATACAATCCCTCTAAACGAAAGTGTTCTCAATTTCATATTTCATATTTCATATTTCATATTTCATATTTCATATTTCATATTTCATATTTCATTTCATATTTCATTTCATATTTCATTTCATATTTCATTTCATATTTCATTTCATATTTCATTTCATATTTCATTTCATATTACATTTCATATATAATTGGTTCTGTATGATCACAGGAATCTTTGGCCTTTTGCATTACTTGTAATCGTCATACGTTTCTAAAAATGCCAAGCGGTCGGCCAAAAGGCATTTTTGCAGTGGCGTAGCTAGGATTTTTTGAGTGGGGGGCCATGGGGGGCTGTTCTTTCTTGTGGGGGGCCGGAGGTTACTATCTAAGCGGAGCGCCACCTTGGTTGGAGCGTACAGAGAAAATTTGAGATTTCAGCACCCCCCAGATCGCAGGAGATGGCACCTGTGAGGCAAAATAGCAACCAAAAAGATGTGCAACTTTGGTGACAGAAATGCCAAAAAAAAAAATTTCTCTTTCATGCTGACTGGCCTTGCCAACTCAGCCAGACTTTTAACTTGAGGGAAGTTGGCATCATTTGTCGTTTCAAGGTGTCAAGGACTTTCTCCCAACTCAAACCCCTGTGGGCTACCGGTAGGTTTGCAGGATATGCCCACATGTGGACTTAAATAGCATTAGAGGAAGGGGATGGAAGACTAACACGCATCGATGTTTCGGTAATGGTCCACATTGGTGGCTCGGTGCTAATTAGGCCATTTATTGGGTTTCTTGAGGCAGCTGTCATCAGAATCTGGGTTTTTGTGCCAATCGATGACCGATAACATGTATTGGTATGTAAATTTCTTCTTCATATATCTAGCAACACTCTAAAAACAAATGAGTGGATTTCATTCCATTGGAGTGATCACTCGGCGCACTTCAAATAAAGAGTGAAATTTAACTCTATTGGAGTTAACCCTCACTCCTGATATGAGTGAATATAACTCTATTAGGAGTTAAGATTTACTCCAATGGAGTGGAAATTCACTCTTATACCGGAATGTGCTCAGTGATCACTCCCATGGAGTGAAATTCACCTATGTTTTTTATAGGAAAAAGAAAGTTGGGGGCATATGCTACAGATAACGCCTGGCTGCAGGTGATTATGATCCCGACACCTCAGCCCTAGCCGGACTGTTGTTAATGTCCAGACTACGGGGGCCAGTGCTGCCTGGAGCTTGTGCAGTTGTGCCCATCCGAACTCTCTGATTACTCGGACTATCTCCTACCTAGCAAGCGGATTCAATTATTCCTGCCTAGACAAGGAACCAACATGCTGTACATGGAGTTTGAATCTGACAAACAAGAAGGGTCATAATTCTCCAATATGGATATTGTAGTATTGTTAATAGACTGATGAAACATTGAACTTGAGCTCATAACCATTGTATGTTAATCTAACAATTTTCAACTGTCAGATTTGATTAGCAGTGCCAAAACTATTTCCCAATTGTGGGGCGCTGTTTTTTTTTCCATACCCATTGGCCATGCGGAGCATCACGCACATATTGACGACAATTCATACCAAGTCTTTGATATGACCAGCCTGAGATTTAAATCCCAGACCTCTGGCTGCTACTGACAATTTTCAATTCTGCTTTTCTACTAATAAACAAAAATAGAACAATGCTATAGTAGTTAGTAGTTCCTCATAAGTATACACACATCAATATCCATGCACTTGCAACCTCAAATTTATTATGTATACATATAAACATATTTTCACAGACAGATGAAGATAAAAAGAACTGATTATGCCAAATAGTAGCACTGATGAGCCACCCCTCCCCAATCAAATAAAACGTCATTGTATTATTCTTACTCTGCCAGATGCAGACGAGAAAATTGTGTAACTCTATTTCCCAAATTATTGAACAAAAAATATTAGTGAATCGCACTGATGAGTGTTTTTTTTAGTTTTTTTTACAATTTTTTTTACCCCATTCCCAGTGGGGCCCAGTAAGGGGGGGGTAGCCGATTTCATGGGGGGCCCGGCCCCCTCCCCGTAGCGACGCCAGTGCAGTTTTGGTATCAAGAAACGCTCGCAGGCCTCTAGTCAGCAAAGCTTAGGCCAAAGCCTAACACAACACCAGTCCGACGAGTCTGATTCAGACGTGGAAGCCCTTCAGGCAGAGGCAGTGAGTTCGTTGGCCACCAAGATTAACGGATTAAAGATTCGTATGGTCAAAGAGTTTGAAAGCCTATAACAAGAATTTTCAAAGACCATTGACGACTTGCGACAAAACGTTGAAGAAATTAAAGCAGAGAACACTGCTTTAAAGCATAAGTGCTCATCCCTGGAAAATAGACTGCAGATCCTGGAGAACAATAGATTTAGCCAATCACAACTTATCAACAAGAACGAAAGATTTTCCAGGAGAAACAACATCAGAATCGTTGGTTTTACAACCCAAGATGGAGAAAACTGCCTGGAAATTGCTAAAAAGGTGCTGAATGAAACTGGAATCCAGCATTGCAGGCTGGAACGGGCTCACAGGGATGGAAGATTAGTCCAAAATAGAGACAGGCATATCTTGGGGAAGCTCTCGTACTACCAAGATAAAGTCACTACTTTAAAGCATGCCAGAGTAGCCCTATCGAGCAAACGCTACTATATTATTGATGACCTGACCAAGATCGATCTAGCCGAAAAGAGAAAATATAAGTCAGAATTTCAGGAACTTTTCCAGCAAGGCACAAGATTACGTTTTACTGGAGGTTGCTGGCGTGGAAGCACCGGTAAACCATATAATGTTGGTCCAACATAAGCACGTGCATTCTTTCACTGATGTTTTTTTTTCACTAGTATATTTCGTCAAGTCCTCGGGAGGGCATGTTATTGTAACCGGT
This sequence comes from Apostichopus parvimensis, assembly GCA_000934455.1. Lineage (NCBI taxonomy): Eukaryota > Metazoa > Echinodermata > Holothuroidea > Aspidochirotida > Stichopodidae > Apostichopus > Apostichopus parvimensis. Next base: position 29,366 of record KN882711.1, read on the forward strand.
CGCTGACATTACAATGATGTCACCATTTTCAAATCGGGAACCAATCCCCTGTGGCATGAGGCAACCTCTGCTTCTATGGTATCACTCCCAGTTTGGATTGATATTTTTGTTTTTATTCGTTTTCATCTGTTTGTGTTCATCCTCCACTACCATCAAGTTCGTCGACGTATCTGTTCCTGCACTTAACATCCTTCAGTTTTCAAATAGCTGACAACATAAAGTAGTTTTTTTTATAATGCTAGGGGATTGCGTCAGAATAATAAAAGGCGGCGTCTTTTTTCCTATTTCCACCGAAGGAATGCACAAATCATTCTGGTACAAGAGACTCACACCCTACCTATGGACGAGAAACTCTGGCAAAATGAATGGGGAGGACTAATTATATTTTCTCGTGGCACACATGACAGTTGCGGTGTATTCATTCTATTTAAACCCTCTTTCAACGTTAAAATTTAAAGTGGCATAGTCATGACTTAGGCAGATACGTAATTGTGGATAAGGCGATTACAGACAAAATCGTAACCATTGTGTGCATCTATGGCCCCAATCTGGATAACACATTTTTTTTTAATTAATATATCTCAAACCATTTCTGAGTTTACTTGTGATACGTTGATCATAGGAGGAGACTTCAACTTTGTGCTCATTCTTGACATCGACAAGAAAGGAGGGTGGGGGGGGGCAGCAGAAAACATTCTTTTGTGCAAGAAATAAATGTATTTCTTTTATGACTGGGCTGTCCCTAATCGACATATGGAGGAAGAGAAATCCCAGAACCGAAAATTATACTTGGACCTACAATATTACCCCGGGTTTGTACTGCCGTTTAGATTTTTCCTGATTTCACGTTATATCGCCCATTCAGTATCCGAGTCGTCACGCTCTCCAGGCATTCAATTAGACCATTTCTTCGTAAATCTCTCACTCACTCTCGCCAACGAAAAGAGAGGACCTGGTTACTGGAAGCTAAACAATTCTCTCTTAAGCGACCCAGGTTATGTTTTTTCGATCACAAATATCATCCAGGACTATGTACCCGACACCTGAGACCGATTCACACGATTCACCTGAGATCCGAACACAATTACAAGATGCTCGAAATTAACAGCTGATTTTCTACGACATTAAACTTCAAGGAACTATTATCCGCTCTCGTGCTCGTTGCTGGCACAAGCCGAAAAGAACACCAAATATTGTCTTAACCTTGAGAAACGAAATAAACAAAAGAACTCTATTCGTAAGATTTGTGATGCTAATGGCAATATTCATACGGACGGTAATGTAATCCTCCAAAATATCAAACAGTTTTATGGAAATTTATATAAGAGCAGCCATTGTAACCCGCATACGATTTTTCTTAATTTGCCCCTCGAAGCATTTAAATCAGAATAACTATAATAGCTGTGAAGGGGAACTTACGTTCGAGGTGTGTAGTATATCACTTAGCTTTTTAAATAATGGCAAATCTCTTGGCAGTGATGGCCTCTTAGCAAATTTTTATAAACAGTTTTGGCATCTTTTTGGGAACTATGTAGTTGACTCTTTAAATTATTCCTACAATCCTATCCATCTCTCTCGTGAACAATCCAGAGGCATTATTACTATCATTCCAAAACCAGAAAAAGATTCTACCTACTTAAATAATTACAGCCCAATTTCTTTTTCTTCTTTTTTTCTTCCGTATATTTCAACTATACATTAATATACAAATATACAAATAACGTATCCATTCAAAAATAGCAAACGTTTAATAACAATGAAGTTGAGCAATACGGTACCATGCAGTATAATAACGACCAACATGGCGGATAGAAAACAAATGAATACGGTATAATAAGAACAATTAGAAGAAGTACTACAATTCATAGAAGCTTTACAAGAATCCCAGACTTACTACAAAAATATTACAACGAATAGCAGCAAAAATATAAGAATTGAGGATGCGGAAATTGCAAAAATATTAAATATTTGAGATATTTATTAAAAAGGAGGAAGCATCCTTGAGTTCCTCGAAATTAATTGTATTCTTATTAGTCTTTTCTGTTATGTCGAAAAATATAGTTCTCCACCTTTAATACAAACGTGAACTTATGAATAAATTCATTACAACTTAAGGTCTTGTAATGACGCTTGGTACTGTAAATATAGAACTTAAGATGAAGAATGAGAAAATTATAACGGTGACGTTTCTTTAATAAAAACCCAAAGAAAAAATCCTCTTTTGTGAAGTGAATATTTATACCAATCACCTAGCTGACCACTTCACCTATAACCAACAGTTAAGGAGTCTGTTGGTTGGAAGAACTCTATGTAAGAAACGGAATTGAAAGTAGGAGAGTCTCGTCTCAGAAACAGAGTGCCAGGGATATACTGAAAATGTTACTCCAATCGTGACAAGAATCGCAAAGGAGAAATTACGATAGAGATAGAGATACAATATGTTATCAAACAAATCAATATTCAAATTAGTAATGTCGTTAATGCTACACCCACTCTGCTTCCACTCTAGAGGGATACTGCGAATCAGTCCCCAGTAAACAGTAAAGGGAAAGTGTGCCAGCTGGAACTTTTCTTTGAAAGTGTGGTAACTTAGGGTCTTATTGTTAATGTCAAAAAAATCCAAAACAAAATTCACACCCTTTTTTTACATGAAATCATAGTAGAAAATATTGTTATTGATGCGATTATGATGATTGTTCCAAATGATTTGATTACCGAAGTTATCAGAGGGGGAATTGAAAGAAACCTCCAGCCAGGCTCTAACTGTTTGGTCTATAAACATATTAGACAAGCGTAAGAGATCTCCCACCTTAGAATTACACTGAAAAGCAGCTTACTACCTAACTTGGACATACTGTCAGTAAAAAATAGCTTCCATACTCCTTCAGTGTTATCGCAATAACGCTTTATCCGGGTACATTTTAATGGCCAAATGAAATCAAAAATTATATTTTTGATTTGATTTGATTTGATTTGATTTGATTTGATTTGATTTGCTTTGCTTTGATTTGATTTGCTTTGATTTGCTTTGCTTTGCTTTGCTTTGCTTTGCTTTGATTTGCTTTGATGTGATTTGCTTTGATTTGATTTGATTTGATTTGATTTGATTTGCTTTGCTTTGCTTTGCTTTGATTTGATTTGATTTGTGATTTGATTTGATTTGATTTGATTTGATTTGATTTGATTTTTGATTTGATTTGATTTGATTTGATTTGATTTGATTTGATTTGATTTGATTTGATTTGATTTGATTTGATTTGATTTGATTTGATCTCATCTCATCTCATCTCATTTGATCTCATTTCATCTCATCTCATCTCATCTCATCTCATCTCATTTCATTTCATTACCCGCTCACAGCTTTCATTTGAAATTGTGATACTCAAGGGGTAATATTAATATATTATAACTTGTAGTTCTTTCACATTTATTTAAAGACGCCTCTATTTTCATTTTCAGACTGACGGTCAAAACAGTTTACGACGTCTGTGTTCCTGTAATGTGCTTCTAATGAGACATTTTTCTAAACAACTCCAGATGTCTACGATATTGCTCCTTGAAATTGCATCAAGTCACAACGTAAGTAACTTATTATTTAACACAGTCGAAAAATATCTTTACTTCAGGTTTATTCGATTATTGCGATTTTTTTTATATTATTTTTCAGTTAAAAGCTTTGTCACTTGACAAATATAGGCAACTCTATCCATTCTTATAACGGTACATTGAATTATCATGTGACCATAACAAGCAACAAATATTTGAATTGATCAAAGGTTACTCATCTGACCGAGATGATGAAATGTTATTTAGACTCCAAGTGTCATTGTCTGAGAAAGTTGTGTGTAACAGATGTGACATGATTTCCCGTTATACGCAGCCCATGGTATCACTGTTTTTAATAGTTAAACACCACAACACACACAAAGAACATACACCTCGATACGACATAGTGTCGTCCTTATTTGCCTAAAAAATTTCAGCATCAGCCGAAGTGATGATATACAGTCAAGAATGAATGGTAACCTATGAAACAAAACGACAGGGGACCGTTCATTTATCTCCAAACGTTTCAAAGTATCATTTCCCTGAAAAAAAGAGTTGGAACCCTGCAATCAGAGTGTAACGGAAAAAAAAAATATATATATATATTATGTACTGTTAGTGTATTCTCCAGTTAAGTCGATTTCAATGATATTTTAAGAGTTAAAATGTATCGTCCCTACCATAATATCTAGTCTTGTCTAAGCATACTCGTCCCCCTCTCTGTGACATATGTTTAGGAAGTGCGCCACCAATTTCACACAACCGTCAATATGGGCCAGTGTTTGAATTTCAATATTTACGAAAGAGTCATTTTTCATCTTATATGTTGGATTAAAAAGGAAATTAATTCCATTTTCTAAGTAATCTTGGCTGAATTTTATAGACGAGACAAGTTTACAGAAGTTTTATGTAATCTAGTACAGTAGAAGGAATGTTGAGGATGAACAACAAAAGCCCACACAATTTAAAACATGTGTAAGCTTCCTTTCACCGTACCATCAGTACGTACACTCTGTGTGCAGATTCAGTTCGTCGCCTACTTACACGTACACATGCTCATCATTGTACTGTGCGACTGCTTAGGGAATATTACCGTGTGCGGTTTGCTATTGTTACTATATTGACTTACGGTATGGTAATTGTAGGCCTATGCCTATTTAAAGTTAACAGTATAGTCTAGGCATGTTTGATATATTTTGTCTACTTTTTGTAAGATTGGTCGTTGAATAAATTTGAAGGTAAGCCTATTACTTCCTTTCATAACAATGCCTGTCTGAAATGTCCCTGTTTTACAGAAGAATAACAATTAAAATAGTTCGTGGAAACATAGACATCCGGTCATCCGTCAGTAAACGTCCTTTAATATTTTCAAGTTAGACAACGTCTGGCCTACCTAGACACACAGATTAACAGCTCGTGTCAAACTCATCAAATTAATGAATCAAATTATACTTTTGTTTGATTTGAGACCGATACATATGTATACTAGTAGGACAGTTTTCTTCTCGTTTATATAATACCGATTGGTATTCATTACTGCCGCTGTTATACTTAGGCCTAGGTTATATACTAGTAATAATATTACTAGTTTGCGTGGTAGCCTAGCATGATAATGATTTGAAACCGATGAATGTCTTCAGAAGATATTAGATCTCTTTAGTTATTAAATACTAAACTGTTTGAATACTAAAAAAAAAGGAATTACAGGTTTTAAGTTAAATAGATGTGTAAGTTCAACATGAGACAGATTCGTAAATACAAACAATAATTATAAATAAAACAATAATTAACAAATGAATAAACATTGTTAAATATTTGTCTTGGTTATTATTCAGCAATACCTCTGTTCATTTTACCGTTATTGATTTTATCTTTCAAAATATTATCCCAAATTGGAAACCATACAATTTTAATACAGAAAAGTTCAATAAATTGTTTTCTGTTTTACGAATTGTGACAAAATATATTTTTGTATAAATTAACATTGAAATGAATGAAGAAATAGATGAAGTGATTGATAAACATTCCTAAATAGTAGAATACCTCAAATAACAAACTGATTCTTAAATATGAAATGTTTCATTCTTAACATTTCACTGTAAAACCAACCCCACCTCAACCTGATCTTTTCAATTTACTTCTTTAATAGAATTTACCTAATTTCAAATATATCAGTTCCGGGTCATACCCCTCCCTCACCTTAACCCCTAATACAAACCCAATACTATGACCCTTTCTCATTAAAACATTTACACTCTTGAACAATAACTAGATAACATTCTCTCTGCTGCCCTAAGGCACCCATCCTATTACCACGACCAAATATCACTTAAACATAGCACACCCTTCCTTATCATAACGCACCCCTCCCTACACCCTTGACATTCCTTGGTCCGTCCATCCCTCACCCCTCTTACACACCTTTGATTCATTCTACAGAAATAACAATGTAAAATCTCTGCAATAAACCTAACCCTCTTGTTTACCCTTAAACGTCTTTCTATAAAAAAAAGAGAAGATAAAACAAACTTTACAAATACAATTATCTCTTTTTACAATTCAAACCACTAATTATGCAATAATCAACAAAACAATAACAACATATGATTAAAAATAAACAAAATGTTCCTGATTAATATGAAATTAAAACAAACAACAGTTTGATTTTATTCTTTTCAAGTATTTATCCTGTAAACAAACATGATGATATTAATTCTATTTATTATTTTCCTTTCTTCAGATTCCCATACAGAGGGTGAGTCTAGTCCGGTCCTTTAGTAAGTTTGATGAAGCTGGGAACATTATCCTCTCCTCTGGTCTCTCTCTACCAATCATAACATCAATAGAAAGGATAAACATACAGACAGAGAAAGGGAGAAAAATGAATAAACATGAAGTTAATGGAATATTTAACTATGTACAACATTCTCAAAGACTGAAGGCACTGTTGTAAGTATAATTAATAAATATGTAAATAGTATTAGTAATAAAGAAATAACCAATTAAGTATGTAAACAAGAGAGGAATTATTACTACAGGCTATATGTAATAATAACCAAAGGGTTTATTGATAAGTTTATATAATTGTACAAGTAAAACAAAACAAATAAAAGAGAAATTAAATCAAGAAATAAAGTAACAATGAAAGAAAATTCATAAGGTAAGCTTAAAATGACAAACATAATTCAAAATTGAAAAAGATAAAACATTTTGGGATGTAATTATACCAAGATATGATTAATCAATAATGCAAGATATCATCATATTAGAATAAAAAATAAACATTTTACCAAAAACTTCCCAAAATATATGAACCAAACGTTGATGATTTAGGTTAATAGAAAATATTTAAAGGAGATAAAAAAAGGTAAAGAAAGAAAAACAGTATCAAGTTTGGTATACTTTTTCTTTAATTTATCAGTGGGAAACTTTCATTAATTAGTTTATAAATTATTTGGTAATTAATGCACATTTACTCTTAAAGTAAAGCAAAAACTGAATTAAATTAAACATATTGTAATTGTCTTCATCTATTAATAATGCACCTCTCTCAACTTTACCTACCCCCTTCCCCTCCCCCTCATCACATCTATGCCGAACCACGATGCCCATTCCCTTAATCTATTTTTATAACATTTGGGTTATCTTGTTAAAAACATCCCCAACCCCCCCCCCCCCTTCCCCAACACACACACACGCACTTGCCCATACTCAGCAAGGTATCCTGTCATAATATCGACGTCTGTCTCTTCTGATCAATGACCTGTGTTCATCTATTCCACTCCAACCCTTTTGACCACCATTCCTCCCCACACTCCCCCTTCCTCGTGCAACAAAAACATCTTGATATATGCATATTATTTACCCAAATAACATTACAGTCAATCCCCACACAGAGACCAATACAACATCAGTCTATTTAAATAACACTCAAAATCACGTATATTTGTTTCCTTTCTATTACCATTGTTTGCAGTATATACTAAAATGAACACACACAGTATATCTGTTAATTGAATAATGTTAAGAAGATATAACTGTCAATCCTCTCTAACATTACAGTATTCTCCTTTAACCTACAAAACCACAAACCCTCCACCATCCCCATCCCCCTCCCAAACATACACGGCCAATGACCCTTCCATAATCTCTATATAAACTACATTGTGTTGTTACTATATTCCCATTTGTCAAACTAACCTTAAGTCGCATACACCCTATACTGTTAACATTTATATAATACATCTGTACGTGAAATTATTTCTTCACTTTTCTACTCAGACAGTACACATTTTGCTTTATCCTGAAAGTATATTGAAATTATTTCACAGGTTTTTCTTTTCTTGCTAAAGATGTACACTGACTGTGCTGACTCTTTCAATAGTTAACATTTTCTTTTGTTTATCACCTGTCAATCAAATACTTGAACAATACAATGAAAAGAACTTGTTTTCAATCAAATAGACGCGCGCGTCTCAATGAAAAGAAGTTGTTATTCAATGTAACAAGCGTCCGTTCTTTTATAAAAACATCTGGAATTTACTGACAAACAAGTAACTAGAGATGCAATAGATACGTCACGTTTAGACACTGCCTGGTTTTAAATCATTGGTAGGTCACTCCGATGTTGATTTTATTCTGGGAAGATTGTTTTCTTTTCTTTTTTGAGTAGAATTTGTTTAATGTTTTTTGTTCTTCCTTTTTGAAAATAAGAGACACAAGTAATAATAGCGGAGAGAAAACATAAAGCAATGCATGACATGCATAAACAAAGGAACAAAGGAAACGTCAGGCTAATTTACTTGTAGTTTAAAACTAGGGAAATCCCAAAAACGAACAAACCAAAATCAGGAGTTATTGACACTGTGAGAAACTATTCACTTTAAGAAATGTGACTGGAATTATCACCAACAATTTCACGTGGTGAATGAAGTTGTGGAATGGTATCGCACAGGTGGGGAGGGTAAAGGGGTGAGGCCCAAATCAATATTTGGAATAAAAATTATTGACCATACACCTTTACTACCGCAATCATCCATAATACTTCAACAGCTGTTTGAAAAGAGCCTGCATAACTGTATTACCAAGCACCATCTCCTTACTGAGAGTCCATAATGTTTCAGGCCTGGACGGGCTACATCTGTGGCATTATTATAATTACTGCAAACATCACTACGGCAGGCTAGATGATAAAAACTCAAATAATAGAGGTTAAAAAATCTGAAAAAAGCTATAGACACAATTGACCACTGTTTCGTACGTATACCGTTTCATTTTTGTTGTATAATAAAGTATGAGATGTGCCTCAAGCGTTAATACTTGGGCCCAAAATAGTCTTCCAAGAAAGTTAAGTTGGCTTATAGGCTTTAGATTGAAAAAAAAATAAATGATTTCTTCAAGACGGAAATAAATCATTGTATACTTACTAGCATAGTCCCGCCAACACAAGTTGAATCAAAGGTATCAAGCCCCTTTTTAGCGAGATCAACATAGAAAAATAACACAGCTTCCTCTCGTTTGTATAACATGTACACATCTACTGCGCCTTACCTTGTTTCCTCCGCCCCGTAACTACTCCTCACTAGACCCTGTAATATAATACCTCGTTTCCCCCTTCTTTCCGTTACACTATTAGCTGTTTCCACTGCCCCTCCCCACCTTTCTCTTACCACCCCATGTTCCACTTGTGGTGGATCTTAAGCCCCTCCCCCCCCCCTCCCCGCTGATATGTGTATATTGTATTTCCCGCCGTTGCTTTACATGATCTCATTTCATTACTTATGTATCGGATCTCTTACATTTCTTCATTAAATGACCCCTCAACCCGTCCCATACATTTCCCGTGGTCCATCTCTCACCCATGTCTTACATTGCCTATGTCGCCGTTTATCATATATAGACAGTGTTGTATGTACATTATACCACTGTATACATTTATCATTATGTCTGTACCTGAGATTTATTAAAGATTATTAACATTCCTTTTATTGATATTGTTTCACCAAGTTCGTTGTATATTTGTTTATTATCTGTCGATCATATTATTCTTTAACAAAAAGCTAATGGCAACTGCATTTTGAAGACAAGTAGCCCTTTGAACACCTGGTAGTTGTCATGGAGACCGGTGTATTGATCTCCACAGTAGCGAGTAGTCGCTCAAATTCACAACATTCACCCTCATTTCTTGTGGCTTCTAATATCTTTGCTAAATTTACATAATCTTACCGTGCGTCAAATTATGCAACTGCTCGTCGTTTCCAAACGAAAGTATACAAGATTATTTATTATAAATTGTACCTTTAGTTGTATTCACCTATTACAGTATCAAGTATCACCCCTTGGGGGCCTCTAGTAGGAAAAAAAGTTGAAAGAGCAAATACTAGTAGCTGTAACCTACAGTATACTTCGCCTTTCTCTCTTTAATAATTTTAATACACGCACACTCGCACATTTTAATTTCAACTAGATAAGACTGCCTCACCATTCTCTGAAAAATGTGTATCCGTAGTTAGAAGTCATTGTCTATCATTATATTATATCGCACAGGTTCTCGCTGCATCAACACCCAATGTGTACATCTAACATATGTGTCTGTGTACAGATCTACTACAAAATGATAACTTTCTTTTCAGTGTAACCTTTATTAAAATAATGATGTACACTGTTTATCAAGCTCATTGTATTCTTTATACATGACCTGTCAATCGCGCGGTAATACGTCACGTGACTAAACGACTGCAGCTTCGGTATCTGGATACGTCAATGATCTGTTGTTCTGAAGGTTAATTTGGCAAGTTCTAAATCTCTCTCTGTATTATTAAAATGTTAGCCATACAAATGACATAAAAGAAAACGAGACTAAAAAAACAATTATCTGATATGATTTAAGTAAATATTATTTTATCTAAAACCATCTTGGTAAATTGATGGTTTCCTTTCAAGTTTCTGACCGAATTATTGTTGTATCTCTTAAATTCCTGAATTTCAAGTGAATAAACTTATGGTTGAAGGCGACCGTAATCCACATATTATAACTATGTGTCACAAATAACATGCCCTCACCCACCTACGACCATAAATCGGGGTATATGGTTCAGTCGGCGGATTTTTGGATTCTGCTGGGGAAGATTAGAACCATTACTATACCGAAATATCACCCCCTGTCTTGTTTTAAATCAGTATTACTGGTGTACCATCCCACCCCCTCCCACATCCCCTGTTTTTAGCATTTCTTAGGATATTTGCGTTTAGGGACTTCACTTATAGTCAAAGTATGCTTCGGAAGGCACAATTTGTCAACACTTTCTTTTTTTCCGGGTAGGACCTCCAATCCCCTATACATTGGAGGTGGCTTGGATGACTCCAGGTCAACATACCCTCCGTTATAACATATTTCATTCACCTCTGGACCTGCTATGAAGGATCGTGTCCCTACCCTAGTCAGTTGGTGAAAGTTTAAACTTATTATTATTTACTAGCACAACCTTCCGTTTGGAGCTAATTTGTAATAAAACATAAATTAACAATCTAAACACGCCTCAGATGCATCACGAGGCTTCTATTTCTACATCTAGTTTGTTGCTTGTTTCAACAGCAATTGGTTTGGAGTCATTAATCTCCAGCCCCCCCCCTCCGCTCCCCTCCCCCTCGATGGATGGTATAAACTATTATATTAAATATGGTATTAACCTGGAATAAACATTTTTTTGGTATATGTACATATTGCACCAAGTTCTGAATGAATTTACCATGGCATATATAGGCATCGTACAGTTGATAGTAAAGTAGTAATGAGAGCAGTGTCCATAAGGGTATCGATTCAGCCGAAGCCAGTGTATGCTAAAGGGAAGCCATGTGGGGATAAAGGGAAATTATTTGTTGTGTTTGTTTGTTATTATGTGGTTTACATGCCAGAAAGGGACTAACTGAGGAGCACATGAGATGATTGGGTGGACAATATATCGAAAGGGGAGTCGCGGACTCCCTAGTCCATATGTTAAAAAAGACCCTATGTTTACGTATATTCACAGTGCCTCAATATTCTTAGTTAAAACATCGGGACACTGATACAAGGGCTAGCAATGGAACTTGATATGCCTACATAAAACACATATACGTAATAACTACCTTTATGAACCGTAGTTTTGCATCAGACTACTACACATTTCATTCAGTTAAAAAATTTTTAGCTTTTTTCTAGCTTGTAATAAGACATAGAAACAACTTTAAGAAACGCACGGTCATCGCATTGCGACCGTAGATATAGTCATGAACGGTTAAAAGAACCTTTGTTATTGGAATTGTTGAAAGCAAGCCGGTACTTTCAGTAACTGAAAAACAAAAATCAATACATTAGGATAAATCTTTGCATCATGCACTTTTTAAACGTTACTCTCGCCAGGTAGAGTTGAATAAACTGTATAATTATAAAACGGACGGGGTTAGTCTTTAAGATCTGCAATAGCAAGGTGCATTATCCGACACTCAACGAGAAAAAGGAACGAGTGGTATAGTGGGGGGGGGGGGGTGAGAAAAGGAGTGAAAAAAAATGAAATACAGCATATATCTATGATGTATATAAGTATTGTAACACTTTTTTTTCTGTGAGTAGCTCCGGTCAGCCGATTCAGGGTTCTTGGCCTAGGATGTAGTATATTGTACATGGCCAGAGAATGAAGAAAAACCAAGAGAGGTGATGGTATTGTTAACAGCGATATATTGAAAAGAAAACTTCTTACAGTAAGGTTAAGTGTGTTGTACTGAATGTGTTGTTCAAACTAGAGGCTACATGGCCCTGAAGCCTACATTCAAGAATGTTTCGTCCAACAGCAACCAGAGTACACTGCCATGTCCCTCTCAGGTAATGCATTCCATATAAATCCCTTAACAATACGTGGAAATACAACATGTATATAAATGATGAACTTTACCCTACAACTTAGCTTAAGACATAATACACACATACTACATTGCATTCCTACAATCCCCAAACAATTGTACTCCTTTACAGAGATGAATGTGATCACATGAGTATCCCTATAAAATATCACATGTGTTACATCACAATCACAGGATAAGCCTGATACCACATGCCGATTCATCGGAGGAGCCCCAAAAGCCATAAACTGCCAACAATTACAACTGGTTTACTTAATGCCAGGAGAGATAACCCCTATATAATTCCAATGGGATTTAAACTACCACAATGGTTCCACACCGTCTACACAGAACTTTCATTGCTCCACAACTTTACAGTAACAGCGTTACAGTATATTAATTGATGGGGCACTTTATGCTATATGTTTCCGATTGCGATTCGTGTTTAATATCACCCGTACTTCCTATATTATCCACCACACCCCCAGATACGACAGAACCACACCCCCTTACAATCGCCCCTTATTTTGTGGGACATTTTTCTATGTAAGATATGGTGAAAATAATCAGTTATTTTTAGTTACTGATGAACACAAATCAACGAATGGGTAATGTAAGAGCAAACCGTTGCATGATTTTACATTTTGTAAACTATCTTTCTTCAGATAGAGTTTGAAACCATGTCAGGTTACATCAGAGATATCTGTCGTTTTGAACAAGAACAGTACGGTGCCGTTTCTGAGCACCCAACAATGAAAATAAAAGGGATGAGTGGGAAAGAAGAGGGGGTGGGGCCGGGCGGGTAAAAAATAACAGAACCGTACTTGAGGGCTCGGTGTCATAATGGAACCTGTTTGAGGCTTTCGGATTTTGATTTAAATTTTTGGCCTTTACGAAAAAGTTTCCACTATTTTGAAAATGTTGTTTTAGTTGGGTTAATCTTTATACAAAAGGGTTAATCTTTATAATGTATTAAAATAGCAACAGTTAAAGAAGGATGTAATGGCAAATGACTGATTATATTTTTTTCTCTGATTACAGTCTAGAAGACTGTCTGCTGCCCTCATCAATACCCGTTGGACCATCTCTGTCCACATTGAAATCTCGGGGAGTGATTGGTAAATGTCTTATTGATTAATAGAATAATGACGTTTCATGTGTCACAAGGCGCGTTATCACCAGGCTTCATTGCAGTAAACAAGGAGTTAGAAAGTTAGGGAGATACCATTTACTTGTTGATGTCGTATACTACAGGGTATATTGTATTTTCAACATTTGGAATATTTTGCTGTCGTTGATAAAATCAACCTGTTACATGCTGCATTAAAGACTGTGATAAGTCATCACGATCCTATATTATTTAGGAAAAAAAAAGGAAATACAGATGACAGATAACTGAGCCCATCTTACAGATACCAATACTTGGATAAATTAAAGAGGCTTTCTGATTGCGTAGGTCATTAGAAATAGCAATGAAAACAGTATCGTATGTAGCGATTTAAACATAAGGGGACAGAAAGCAATTTGGTTTGCAGGTCTTACAAAGAAGTATTTCATTTGTTTTTCTGTGCTACTGTGGTTCAAATGGGACACTGGAAATGTCGCTATTTTATACCGAAAATTCAGAATTTGAATATAAAAGTTTCTCTAATTCTAACTGCTTTATCATAAAGTAGCACTATGTACCTCCAAACTAAGAAGTTATCTATCAAAATATGAAGATTTTTTGCAATATACCCAGTATTTTGTTTCAATCAAATGGCATTTTTTTCTGAAAAGGCGAATTCTTTCCCAACAAGTCATCGAAATTTTAACGTGGCTTGTCGGAAAACCTTTAAATTCAAAATTTCAACTATGTTTGTTTTTATTATGACCATAAAGATTCTTAACTTTTGTTTATTATTGAAATTGTTAAATTGGCAAACGCTTCTTTTAGAACCATTCATTAAAATGTCACTCTCTTTGTCAAAACTGCTACATTTTGTCGACATTTTAAATTGAAGAGCACTGTGATGGTATTGTCGTGTACCATAAAAAAGTTGTAGTTAGAGAGACGTACTCAACTTGTGTTGTCAACATTGTTGTATTTTCATTTCATTTATTTGTTTCTTCTCAATATACAGGTTTAACATGAAAATATGTACTAATATAAATGTAACTACACCGAGGAATGAAGAGGCTTAGCAAATCTTGCAATGCTTAACGAGTAGTGCCACTCCTCATGCAAAAGAAAATATATCGAAACACAAACCAAATATATATAACATTTCATAGGATGACAATCCAATACACTGTCGGTGAAAATAAATAATATGAATCCATATATATACTACTGTTGAATATAGACAATAAAGTTCACAAAGGAAGTCCGGTTGTTACTACTGTGTTTTAATCTAAGTGTTCTATTCAACATTACACCGTGGATATTGCTGTATTCGTTCATTTACTGTTTAATCTCATTCGCCTCTTACAGTTTTCTGGACGCCTGATAGTGATACGAGTGATCAACAGTATGATCTAAATCTAGGCTCAGGTTTTTGGCTGGTGAGTAGTGTAATTTTGTCAGGTATGTTTTAGTTTGTTGTTATATTTACATAATGGTATTGTAATTACTACTGATAGCATCAACACCCCTGCTAGGGTATAACTTGAAGGCGGTTTGCATGCATGAAATCACAAGTAATTTATGAAGTAAAGTAGACGTGGGGTAAGTACATTACACACCAACAATTATGGAGATAATATTAACTCGAAATAAAAGGAATCTACCAACCTCATAATCCCCTCCCTACCTCATTAAAATTACCTTCTCGGTAATCACATAAAAAGATACTAACGCCTATGGCAAATACTTTTCTGTTCTAAGGTATAGTCACATTATACAAAAAAAGTGAGATTGTCTCAGTGTTTGATTGTTGAATGTAAATTGGCTGAAATATGACAAATGATGAACCAGATCAACATAGCATGATTGCAGGGAACTTCTCAACACTGTATTTAAAATGGCCTTCAGAGTTCGTGTGGGTTTAGGTGGATGTGTTTATATGGAAAATATACTGTTTTTATGATGTAATACATCTGTTTCATGAAATCTCATTGGAAGCGATGGTAATACATTAGTGAAAAAACACCAAATGGATACGTTAAACTAATGCGATTGCTACTAAATGGTAAATGAACACGCCAGCTTATATTAATACATAGTTACTATTTAAACCAAGAACAGGTTAAAATAATACATTGAATAATAAACACCTAATGAGGTTGTAAAATAGTAAATTGAATACATAGCACCCCATGGAGGGAAGGGTGAAGTAATACTATGGTTTTTGAATACAACACGAACATGTAAGGTTAAAGATAAACTTTAATTACTAACCACTCCGTGAACAGGTTGAGCGAAGCAATACATAAGTTACTAAGCAGCCCTTGAAAATCCCCCCCCCCCCTTCTGATCGTCAGTCCAGTGAAAATTATTCAGTCGGGAGAATTTCCATTTCACGGGGGGATGATAGGTCCACTACTAAGGATGTATACTCTACCACAGCCACCCCTTCCCCCCACCCCCTCCCACCCCCACCTAACCTTACTTTTCAACCTCACACAAAGCATTTAATATAGCAACATTTTTCCTTTACTTCTATAAACCTTAGTTATAGTCTTAATATGCCTTAGAATACACCATTGGACGTCTAGTTTTCATTGTCGTAGGTTGTCTAAGCATGCAAAGAATGGTTACAATTAATGTAGAAACACAGTTTTTGCAATTTATGAAATTTATGAAATGAGTGAATTAAATGAAGTAGTTAACACATATATCCACACATGCGAAGAGTGGATTAAGGTGATATATTGAACAAACCATGCTAAACATACAATGGGTGGATTAAAGGGATGCAGTCATCAAATATTACTAAACAAACAGTTGGGTAGATTAAAGGGATTTGGTCAACAAATATTACTGAACATGCAATTGGATGGGTTCAAGGAATGTAGTCAACAAATATAACTAAACATGCAATGGGTGGATGTAGTCATCAAATATTACTAAACTTATAATGGATTGAAAAAAAACAATGGAATGTAATCAACAAATGTTACTAAACACGCATTGGATGAATTAAAGGGATGTAGTCAACAAATATTACTAAACATATAATGGATTGAAAAAAACAATGGAATGTAATCAACAAATGTTACTAAACACGCATTGGAATGTAATCAACAAATGTTACTAAACACGCATTGGATGAATTAAAGGGATGTAGTCAACAAATATTACTAAACATATAATGGATTGAAAAAAAGGGATGTAGTAAACAAATATTACTAATCATGTATTGGATGAATTAAAGGGATGTAGTCAACAAATATTACTAAACAAACAATGGACGGATTAACGGGATGTAGTCAACAAATAATAATAAACATACAGTGGATTAAAAAAAGGGATGTAGTCAACAAATACTACTAAACATACAATGGACGGATTAACGGGATGTAGTCAACAAATAATAATAAACATACCATGTATTAAAAAAAAGGGATGTAGTCAACAAATACTACTAAACATACAATGGACGGATTAAAGGGATGTAGTCAACAAATATTACATAACATATAATGCATTGAAAAAGGGATGTTGTCAACAAATAGTATTAAACATGTATTGGATGAATTCAAGGGATGTGGACAACTAATATTACTAAACATACAGTGGACGGATTAAAGTGATGTAGTCAACAAATATTACTAAACATACGATGGATTAAAATAAAGGTATGTAGTAAACAAATATTACTCAATATACAATGAACGGATTAAAGGGATGTAGTCAACATATAATACTCAACATGTATTGGATGAATTAAAGGGATGTAGTCAACAAATTTTACTAAATATACAATGGACGGATTAAGGGGATGCAGTCAACAAACATTACTAAACATACAATGGATTAAAAAAATGGATGTATTAAACAAATATTACTAAACATTTAATAAACGGATTAAAGGGATGTAGTCAACAAATATTACTTTAACATTCATTGAATGGATTAAAGGGATGTCAACACATACTTTTAAACATACAATGGACGGATTAAAGGCATGAAGTCAACAAATATTACTAAACATATAATGGATTGAAAAAAGGGGATGAAGTCAACAAATATTACTAAACATGCAATGGGTGGATTAAAGGGATGCAGTCATCAAATATTACTAAACATGTATTGGATAAAAAAAAAAGGAATGTAATCAAAAAATAAAACTAAACATGCATTGAATGGATTAAAGCGATGTATTCAACAAATATTACTAAACATATAATGGACGGGTTAAAGGGATGTAGTCAACAAATAGTAATTTAACATTCATTAATGGATTAAAGGGATGTCAACAAATACTAATGTACATACAATGGACGGATTAAAGCGATATTGTTAACAACAATTACTAAACATATAATGGATTGAAGAAAAGGGATGTAGTAAACAAATATTACTCAACATGTTAATAAATATTACTAAACATGTATCGGATGAATTAAAGGGATGTAGGCAACAATTATTACTAAACATACAATGGACGGATTAACAAGATGTCGTCAACAAATATTACTTTACATTCATTGAACGGATTAAAGGGATGTCAATAAATACTACTTAACATGCAATGGGTTGATTAAGATGAAGTAGTTAACACATGTTACCAAACAAGCAATAAGTGGATTAAAACGATGATATTAAAAATATGTTTAACTACAGTACAATGTGATGGAAGCTTGGTCTGTTCATTTCCAGTTTGCTTACGTTCACGATCAGTGAATTTCTAACAAAGTTACAGTATGGTACAGAACTTATGCCGTACATAGTTTCAGTGTTTGTACAGTAATTGTAATTATTCCTTACTTAACATAATGTTTATCATTGATGGTGAGGATTAAATGCCTAGAGGAGAAAGTAAAAGCAGTACTAATTTATTATTATTTTTCTTTTTTATAATAATTTGTCTAATTGATCCCCATTTAAAACACAAATATGTTGCTTACCCCCCCCGATTCCACATGCCCCCCCCCCCAAGAAAAAATAGATAACTAGGCCTGATACTCAAGCATTTTGTTTGCATTTGTTTTCTACTAAATCATCCTGTAGAAGTTTGGACCCTGGTAGATGAAATCGTGTTTTCTGAAGACAACCTGTCATGATCCTCCTGCTTCTGGAAATGCTCGCGATCTCAATAAACATTCAGAGCCATAAACCAAGGAAGGTGACGAAATTCAAGAACTGTTAACAGTGGCGACATAATACAGAAAGTGAAGCATACACACAACCATCATTGATGGCAACAGTAACTGCTAACATAAGCCCCCTACCTCTTCTCTCGAATCTACCCTTTCTAACTTAACCGAACTTAACAGCCCTGTATCTACTCTAGAACTGCGCGTCCCTACCTCTCCTCTCAAGCATGGCCACCCTACCTTACTCCCTCCCTACCTGTTCTCTCTAACCTAGCTCCTCTATATACAGTCCAGAACTAGCCTCGCTGTATTATCGTGTTATTGGTGCTAGACTTATTATACACTACTCAGTTCATCGAAAACTGCTTGCCCGAGTTTTACACAAAACTAATTGGGAGATTGTGAGCAAACTCCAAAGGGAATTCGGATCTATATATATATAATTGTGACGTGCGTAACAACATTGGCCATCGTCCTCTTTAAATATTTTACTTTGCTTTCATCATCTTGCTGTTTCCATTCATTGTGTAGATATATGTTTACATTTCTTGATTAGGGGAATGCTATATATCATTTGTTTCATTAAAATCACAGTAATTGTTTTTTAGTTACTAGAGTTTATGCTGAGATTTCAAATTTCTTGATTCTGTTCAAGAATTATTTTCTCATATCACTTCATCGGTGTTTCTTCTGCCGATTACAGAGAAGGAAATATTAATGCCAGAATGACGTGCTTATCAATCATTTATACTGAAAATTTGACGCAAAAATACGGGGGGAAATCATCAAATTGTCTTGATGAAGCTAATCACAAAAGAAAGTGGAATATTGATGAATTCGGCTGTCTCAGTCTTTATATGTCACATTGGGATATGTATATATAGTTTGAAGAAAAAAATGTTACGTAACACTGTAGATAACGTTATGGTCCGTGGTAGTAGTAGAAAGACGGTACTTTTACGTTTCCAAGGTGTAATTGTTGGTGTCACTTAAGTACAAACACCATCCATCATGAACCAGGAATCTTGAAAGAAAGAACACTGATCTAACAGTATTTATGGAGTTTACCTCCCTGGCAATTCATTTAGAGGTGTATGTTGTCATAGTGAATACAAGTGAATCCAGAACGAGAATCGGTGAGTGAGTGGTTATGGATGGTGTCAGTCAGTGAAAGGGTGGTAAGGGTGGAGAGTTTGACGGTTTCATTACGTCATCGAAAAGTCCGTTATAATTTAAAAAAAAAAATGAATAACGAAAACTTGGCGCGAAATCTGGAAAAAATGTCGAAAAGATTATAAGTGGAATATGGATTTCGGAGTCTACGAATGGTGAAATATTTATTGTTTGTTTTTCTCCAGTATACTACACAATTAAATTAGTTTACAAATTTTGAATTTAATGATACATATTGTATGGAGTATCCATTTCTTTATCTTGCTATTCATGATATATATTTTTGAAGAGGACTAATTAATGACCATTGTAAACACAAGAGTTAACATTGTATTTCGTGAAGGAACGTAAATGTTAAGAGGGTTTATTGGTACCCTAATGCTTTTGTATCATATCCATTCTTTGTTGCGAAGAAACATTTTAGAGTAATGATTACAAATATTAATATGTTATTGCATAAAATTTTTAAACCAAATCCTTACATCTAAATTGTACTCACCTTTGCCGGGGTTCCTGGAACCACTGGTTAATATCATACATGATCGGTTGTCATATTTAGAGATTATTAAGTATTAAACGTATACTCTGATTGGTGGAAAGTGAACATGTGACGGTTAGATATGCAAACTGTGCAAAACGAAGATCTTTCATTGAACGTCACATCATAAATGGTTATAAAAGTAAACTAAATCATCTGTGAATTTATTTGTCTACTTCGTTAACACTTTGTTGTTTCATCTCTAATTCGTCGTCCTCTGTGATACCACTTTAAAATAATGCCGTACTGGACCGGAGTTAAAGGTACGAAGCTCCCTTCATTGATAGACCCTTGCAAAATTGTTCTCTACGAATGTACGAAAGTGCATAAACGAGCGGAGACAGATTACTGCGAAACGGAAACAGGACTCAAATATGCCTTGACAAGGCATGTTTGACGGGAACTTGATGCGCATTGTCAATAGCCATAATGGACAGAAGGAAAAAAGAAAACAGTTTACTTGTCTTTAAGTTAAGTCTAAAATACAAAATGTAAGAGCAGCAATCAACAACAAGCCAGACACGAGCATCAATTAGAAGTCGTTAAGGGAGTACCCACTCACACATACCCCCATTCCCGCTTCAAACCTGCCCCCCCCCCTTTACACTTTGCTGTTTGTATTTGTGTAACATCTTGTTGATATTTAAACTTTTCGTTAGAGAACAGCCACTCTGTACAACATTATTTATGTACATAATAATTACTTTGTTAGGAAATCCACTGATCCTGAACTTGTGACTGAAACGTATTATCTATTCAGTGCAAATTTTGAAATATTCTTCTTCAATGCATCAATTTAATCCACCAATTGTATTTTTAGTATATGTGGTGACTACATTCATTTATTCCATCTATTGTATGTTTATTAATATTTGTTGATTGCAATGGACAATTGTGAGGACGGCATCCGTACAGGAAAACCTCTTCATATTAGCAAACTTCATCGGTCACCATGTGTATCAACGACATTGTTCAATATAGCAATACAATCTTCTGCATATATTTACAACTTATACTGGCAAGATATATGGGTCTTAAGTCATTAACCGAGGTAGGTAATTTAACTTAGGTATTGGCGATGTTACAGAATTCTTCCAGAAGTTGGGTATGTGGAATTGGTTCAAACGTTCATTAAAAACTATGTGGCAAAATGATAGCTAGGTCACCAGAGCAAAACTTTATAACCTACCAAGGAACTTGGTCATAGCCCGATGAAACACCTTTTCTGACTATATTAAATTGTCATTCAACTTCGTCCTCTTTAACCACAGGAGGTTCGGCCAACCGATCAGGTAAGTGTACTATTACATATTTAATACCTGTTGAATTGAAACGTCCAAAAGGATCACTAAGTTGCCCACCGAGTTCCCTACAAGTAAAAACTGTTTCATCTTCAGGTTCTGGAGTTGTCTTGAGTAAGTCTCATAGGTTGTTAGAGTTCGAGCTAATAACGCTGAAGAGCTCACTTCTGTTTTTGTGAACAAGTTTGTTGATTTCACTCTGTATCCAATTGCCCCGTTAGCCTAGTTTTTATGTACTTTGTGAAAACTAAATTGCTGCATAGACATTTATGAGTTGTTTCAACTAGTCACCGGTTAATTAATCATCTAGAACCATTTGGGTAATGAAAATTGAAGAAATATATGTGTGGTAGACTTTCAAGTGTCCATTCATTCAACAGGTCTTACTCTGTTTTCAACTGTTCAGAAGCTAAGGTAACTTGCTGTAGAGACATTTCTGTGTTGTTTTAACAAGTCATTGGTTAGTTAATCATACTAGAACCATTTGGGTAGTACTAACTGAATACAAGTCTGTGAGGTAGACTTTCAAGTGTTCATTCATTCAACAGGTCTTAATCTGTTGTCATAACTTGTCATGTCTAGTAGTTCTTTGCAATAATTTCTTGCTACCTATACATACAATTTTATAGTTGTGAAAACTTATCCAAATTAAATTAAAATAACTTAAAATGAGCTCAGTTGAATGAACTTTAAAATGTATCTGCAGCAAGTTACCTCGAATTGTTCAAGTTATCTCTACTCATTGGGTGTAACAGTGTAAGGTGCAGTGCTTCAGCAGTTACTCGATGTTGTGGCGTTTCGTTTCCTGTCCAGTCCTTTGTATAACTTTGAATCTTTGTTTCTTGAAGTACTATGAAGCAGAGATTGCGCCGGTTGATTACAGTTTGCTCAAGCTGAATAAACTTGCCTTGAATGCTGTTCATGTATGCTGACATCTAGTCTTGTTAAAACCCTAGTATGAACAGCCTAGTGAACTTTTCTTTTTCAAAAAACTGTGTTCACGTATCTATTTGCTGTACTGCCCAGAGAACGCCCACTGCAACGCTTTAGATTGATACTAGGTTGTATCGGACAGATCCTTGGCCATGTACAGCGGGCAAGCACATTCGTGGTAGGCAGAAACGGACTTTGAGGCATGTACAGTTCGCACATGAGAAAAATAGTATTTTAACCGACTTGGCCAAGACTAGCTGACATCCCGTACGGATAATTAAAATTCGATAATGTTGTCCTGTTTGTTCTAATTTGCAAGCAGGTTCGCTTCTCCCTTCTTTTCTTTATTGTCCCATTTTCTTTCAATGTTTTCATCACCCGTGGCGGGACGGAGAACAATTCTCAAATCAGTCTTTATATTGTAGAGTGTCTTCACGATATAACAAAGTCTATGTGCTTCCATGCATGAGCCCAAGCTATGCAAACTACGTGAAATAGTATAAAGGCTAAGCAGAGTCGATATGGTGAAAATAAACTCTTCTCTCCGCACTCTGAAAAGAAATTAAAAAAATATATATTTAAAAACTTACACAACAGCTGTGTACATAGTGCACATAACAAACGTTGTATAGCAATAACACAACCATGTGTAAAACCAAATTACACTTGAGTTGTGTAAAGCTTACCACTCATATGTGTAGAAGTAACACAATAATGTGTCAAAACAGGTAACACAACACTTGTGTAAACGTTACCACTATAATGTTTTAAGCTCAACACAACTCAGGTGTAGTTTGGTTTTACCCATGGTTGTGTTATTTCTACAAGTTTGCTAATGGGTTAGTAAAAACACTTTGTCAACCAAATCTCATACCTTGAAAGCCTGATAATAATTTAATAATTGCGGTATGTTTTATGTCGCAACTAAATGTGCAAATGTTATGTTCTCTGATAGACATAGGAAACATTGAAGCTTTGTTTAATGTCTTTGATCCCTATCAGATAATGGACTAATGATAACTAATAACTTCATAAAGAGCGCCAACAATTTATATAATTATTTACATCATAGTATAAGCATTGTTTCATTCTTGCTTCTCGCTCCTTTTCTCTCCCCCTCCCCTAATCCACACCACCTCCCACACCCCATCTCATCCAGTACCAATTCCATTTTTCGTTGAGTGCTCAGAGTGCCCAGTAGTGTGCAACCTCAAGATTCTAGACTCCTATATAATTCACGATTATACTACAGACTCCTTGGTTCAGAGAAGATTCAAGTTACATTTTCTGACATTGACTGAACCTGACTGAGTATCTAACGTATCAATGGGTTCGGTCCTCATGCATTCCGCAGGACACAATGTACCGTCCCAAACAGGAAATTTGGCATTCGAAGTTTTGCGTATACCTTCAGATGAAATGTAACATTCTAAATCTGGACTAACCTTAATGTGAAAGGGATGTAAAGACGCCGGACAGTCCTGACGAACTGTTATCTTTCTAGGATATGTTATTTTCGATTCAATTGTCTTTAACCAAGCTTCTTTCCCTTAGGCGCTATCACCTTCCCTAATAATATCTGGGCTATCATTGCTGTGGGATTTCCGCAGACTCTCATCTCACCGTAATATTCGTTGCACCATTTATGCCAGTGAATTGAGTTCATTATCAGTGGACTTGACTCGGTGTTGTGTCTCATTCCGGATCCTAATCCGAACCCGTCGATCAATTGGATACGACCGTCTAAGGATTATAATTCCTCCGCCAGTTGGTAACTTTTCTCAAGACCATCTTTAGTGTACAGCATTCTGTCTTTGCACCTGAAGTTATAGAGAGGACAGATAGTACCAGACCAAGATGATGGGATGGCCTTTAATAATAATTCCAATTGCACAACTGCTCTGAAAGGTACTACCAAAGTATCTGGCAATGGATCTTTAGCGAAAAGTTACTCTCTTAAAAACCTAAGACCGTCACCAAAAAAAAAGTAACTTCCCATTTTGGCTACCTTCTCGTCGTGGCAAAAAAAATCAGATTTTCCATCAGCACTGATATTCATAAAGTGGTCATTTTCGATCCGAAAGTCCTGATAAACGAATTCAAGTTTCCAACTTGAACTTGCGCATAATCCCAGCATTTAGCGAAATCAGAATCTTTCAAATTATATTTTTCTTCTTTAGTGAGTAGTACATCAACTGGAGAGAAGAATATCCCACGCTCGATTGAGGAACCCAAAATTACAATTTTCTTTAGAGAGGGAGTTTCCGCCGCCATTGCAAGGTCATCTGTTGTGAAGACGTCAAAAGTGCACCAATCCAACTGAAAGACCCATCCGCTACGTTGAACCACACGTTTTGTGCTGGCCAAAGTTGCAAGTTATCCATTTGCCATCCAGCCACGACGGTCGGGTTAGCGGAACAGCGCGACAAGAAGGCAATTCATCGGCCTTTCTGCCAATTTCCAATGCATCAGCGGGATCTCCGGCCTCAACGACAAGATGGAATGGACTGCCGGGTAGCGTGTCCTTTTTATTCAATTTTGAGGGCTTCGTGCCGATGTTTTGTGGCTAATTGTAGTAATAAATTACGAAATATCACCATTCGTTCTGTACTCGTGTATCTATGTATTTTATGCTCTGCGTGTAATAGCGAGATTCAAAGCTCGACGTTATTTACATACAACCATCCAAGCCGAATTTGTTTTCATACCACCACCAGTCCTTTAAGTAGGGAATATTTCAGCGCCCCGGATTCTTAGACTGAGTAAACGTTACAATATCTAACGATGGGAGTCGTGGATGCTTCTTATTCTTGGTGTGTGGATTCATCACATTGAGTACAAGTCCCCCATTGCAAGTATTGCCATTTCTGCTTAGTAATTCATTTCTTTGGAAAATCTTGTATCTACAGTATCTTCTCATATTTTGGCAAGGAAATCTACGTATGCAAGAAAAATATTTTTGCAAGGAATCACTGAGTCATTTGAAATTCTGGCTGCAAAATATACCATCAATTTGTCGGATTATTTACAAAAAAGCGCCAACTTAAATTCGTAACCTTTTTTCCCCGTTCGTGTGTATCATACATTGATTATAGCAGCCGCCAACCAACGTGTCAATGACATCAGCAGGGACACAGCTCTGGAACCATGTTTTGCTGCAATCACTACTGATAGCATCTCCCTCGTGCTACCATTTTGACAATATACTCAACAAACATTTACAAACATGTCAGTTCATATTCGTAACCTGACCACCAAGTATTGGGATAGTATGCCCATCACAGCCTACCACGCCTTACCAACTTTTCGGATCACCTAGTGGAGGCGTCACAACTACCAGCTATTTCTGCGGACACTCCAGCTACCTAACTATTCAGCCAAATCAGCAAATGTAATACTTGTTATATGTTACCTTAAATAATTTAATTTTCATGAAAAGCACCTAGATTTGTTTGTTTTTAACCAATATTTTACAAGTATCTCAACCAATGTTATACATGTTATTGATTGTAATGGTTGTAACATTCTTTATATAGTTGAAACAAAGCGGAGATTGAGGGACCGTATTACTGAACATTTGATGTTCTATGAAAATTAAATCATTCTGGTTTACGGTTGCCTCACATGTCAATTCCCTCTGCCCCTGTCAGGTTACTGATTTTACCGGCACAGGTGCCTTGTTATCCAGGGGTAATGATATTGACCATCTCAATGCCGAAATTAGGCTTATTTGTAATATAGACAACTTTGCTCTTTATGATCTGAATTCAAACTTCGATCTGTTATAAAGCTCACTTATATTGCTCTGTTTAGGTCCGATTTTCCAGGTTGTGTTCTCTGATGAACTTTTTTGGGGGGCTTTTTGGGGGGTATTAGCCTCACTTTGTTAAACGGTCTATTCGAACTAATTCATGCTCATTTATCTTGTTCCTGTGCGTGTGACTTGGGCGAAGTACACCATAGATCTGGTTTAAAAATTCCATTGTAGAGGCAATTTTTCTGTAGATCTGCAGTTGTATGGTCTAGTAGGGGCCAAACTGGTCTGATTGGTGATCTTTAAATTATGGGATTGGATGATAGACTTCGGACTCAGAATCCAAATCATATATCGGAATTTCAGTAGGCTCTTTTAAACAGCAATTCAACAACCAATCTAACTCTCTCAGACACGAAAGGTACCCAAAAAATGGCAAAATACGTAACATGGAACCTGAAAAAAGGGAAATTAGTCACAATATAAGCAGGAAGATAATACAGGAATCAATCGAACGCAAGCTTGAATCGGGTCAGTGCAACCTATGTGTAGAAGAAAGCTGACAATCCTACGCCTTTAAAAAAAGAAGAAAAACAACTCACATCAAAGTGTCGCCACGGTAACAAACCACCTGACCGCGCCAGGAAGAAATAGGAACACGCGACCGTTTGCGTTCAGTTGTCTGATGATCGTAATTATATATCAAAATGAGTCACCTTTAAACTCGCTACATACGTAGTTACATTATACAAGGCTGAATAAACGATATAATGCCTATCTACGAACTAAGTTTGTAACATGTTGTTTTAGGTCCCTCTTTATCATGATCAGGTTTATTTTGTTGTACGGCAGTACAGTCACCAAATAAGAATTACAAACATGTAGCCTGAAGTCTGCAGTCATAACTAACCTCTAGTCTAACTAAATTCACGTGATAGGAATAGCTGTGGAAGCAACTTATAAGTCGACTTTTAAACACAATAGAAGTAATATAGCAACCAAGGAACTTAGTAAGCATACATCTATTAATAAGTCGAGCTCATTGATACAGTCGTAGAATCCCCGGATCTAACAACAATTGTAGCAGATGTGTTGACTTATTGGGTTCGTTGCTTTCAACATTTTCAGATTGTAGTACCATTTACGACTTGATCAACTATTTGAATAGGATCAATATCATTTAAAGGTAGGCGCTATAACCCAGTCTTGCAATTTTGATCTGACGAAGTTTCCAAACGTACTGAAAATTTAATTTAATTTAATTAAAATACTAAATAAAAATACTCGCAGTGTAATAAACAATTTACAACGTTCAGGATTTATTTTTGCCTGCAACTAAGGACTTCGTTGGGTTTATATTTAAACGCAGACGGTCATTTTCTTTAACACAAATATCTAGCTTTCTTGATATCAAATAAATAATAAAAAACAAATTCGTTTAAACAATCAACATTTCAACAGGTTAAATGATCTTAAGGTAAATTATCCAAATGCAAAATCTGAAAGTAACATCTTTTCGCTATGAATGCCGGTGAGCTTTTGTTTGTGTAACCCATGATGTTATTTGAAAAACGTACTGGGACTGTATTTAATAGGTAATTTCTTCCTTAATACATTGTTGATGTACTCTCGGGAAGGAAGTAATTTAGTTGTAAGTGCTGTCTGAGCGCGATTTAAAACAAAGGGCGGAAATTCAAGATCAATCGATACAGGCTTCATAGCCGTGTACAGTTTGCGTGCTTGAATCCAACCAATTCACTTTTATTTTGCATATACTAAATAATACGTTATTTCTGCGTATATAATAAGCCGTGTGGGTAATAGCATATTACCATTTCTCGGGTGGAGTATGGCGTGGTTACCGGAAGTGTCAACCACGGAAGTTCAATTATTGTGGGGGTATGACGTGGTTTTGTCAAACGTGGGGACGGCGGAAGGTGGAAATAGCGGTACTTCCCACTTGAAGAGAAATAAAACTGAATTAAACGACACTATCAATCCTTGCAGAAACTGCTATACCTCCTTCACATCAAATAAAGAGGAGGGAATGCGGTTCGATAACGACACTAAATATACATACACAACTACATCAATAATATCACGGTACACTCTCTGACATCATGGCCGTCCGATAGAACTTGTTTGTGAGCGAATCAAATCAAGAGGATCAGTCAAGGTATTGATTCATTTGCCAATGTTATAAATATAAGACTGTTCATACGTTACATACTACACACATAATTATATACAAAACTTCTCAAACAGGAAACTATTTGTTCAGTGGTTATAATACTGCAATTCTACAGGAAGTAATGAAGACGTTGTTTCATTCCATAATGTGTGTACGTGGATAACATTGTATCACATCGTTACGGGAACAAGCATAGGGAACCGTTCCGCCATTTTGTAATGTTAAATTTTAAACGAGGGGAAAAAATCGGGTAGAAGTAAGATTATATTGATCATATGATCATATTGATCATATTGATCAACGAAAACAAATCGTTTCTTGCCATGCAGTTTTTATAAACACAATAATTCCAAGTATTAGACTGCAGAGCGAGATGACGTTAGTTTATACCGTTAACGTAACAAGTAGGTTTGATTCGTATGAACAGTCTATGTTGTACATTACAAGAGGAGCTGTTTGATTCAAATCAACAATAATGATGCCAAATTGCCGTGACGTAGCAAGTTCCATACGGTAAAATTTACACGTTATATAGTTACATATTGTGTATAACATTTATATCGTGATTCAAGCTGAAGCTGATAAGATACTGTACAATATTGTAGAGTAACCGTATTGAACTATGAAGAATATTTCAGTTCATCAATTTATTTAACTACAACTGCACTATTACAACATATATCACGTTATTACAGTTATACAAGAGAAATGTTGCATTGGAGCCTTTTGTGCAGGTAATATATTGTATTGTACATAACACCCGTGACTATGTTACATTGTACTGTAATTAGAGAAGTAATAAGTCGATTTAATTAAGAGTTCAACGTTAGCGCAGTCGGTTACGTGTTTAGACACACCTTTAGTGTAACTCGTAGTGTTGCAAAGGATTACTTTCACCCGATAACCAAATATGTATGTATTATTAACTCAGTATTTACATGACTTTTAGCTGTGTGCTCTGCATATGCTAGTGTCTCACATCTGCTGAAGACAATTGCCTTGTCCCAATTTCAACATATACTGGACAGGTATTTTTATAGAGTTAGAGGAAAGTGAAATGGTGTAGGCTGGGGGCACATCCCCCTACATGATTACTAGTATTATAATATATGTATTCCTGAACATTAGAGGACACCAGGTGTTTGTATGATGTAAGTTATTTATGATATATGATATGCAGTCAGGAACAAGTTACCGGTAGCTTAAGTCATACAGTTAGAGGACATACTGGTAGTGTAAGTTACATAGTACACGTTAAATGCAGTTATAGGACAGGACGTTTAAGTCATGTATTATATGGTACATGCTGTAATGTGGCAAATGTCGCCTGTAGCATGGTAGAGAAGATACTATTTCGTTGCCTCTGGGGAATTATTTGGTTGGCTATTTCGGAAACCTAGCTCACAGAAACTCTACTCAAATAAATGATTAAAATGGACTGTTGATTTCAAGATGATTTATGCTCTCTGTG
>KN882711.1:65703-81938 GCA_000934455.1 Apostichopus parvimensis
GATCTTGATGAGTCTAGTGCAAAGTTTAAAGATGAACTCTTACCTGTTTATATTTATGATCAATTTTTTTGTCGTCCTGGCTCTCTACTCTAAATGTATGGCAGCTTATTTTGTCTTGATGAATGATAGAGATGCTTTCAAACTTAAATGTTGTAAATCATTTTCAAACGAAGAGGAACTCTGGGAATTTTATTTTCTACAGGAGGCAGACCCAGCTTCTTCTCACAAATTTAACTCATTACACCAGATGTTACACAGGGCACGAAATAACCTAGGTTACTGTTAACACATAAAGGGAGAATAATACGCAGACTGGTCAATTAATACTGGATTCCTTGTAATGGAACCCCAAAGGCGGGGGGGGGGGGGCAGGGGAAGTTGACAACTAATAATTGTCTCCCACGGAATACTTAAGTTACTCTAGATGTAACTTATTGTTATCATCAAACAAGGCAAGTAATATAGTGTAGTAAAGCCTGTCAGAGACCACACAGGGAACATGGTCTCATCGTTAGCACAGATAGGCCTAAACTGATCTTCTTAAAACAAACATGGGGCTCATCGATACATTCATCGAGTTCTGGGAACATATATAACTATGTAGGGATACACGATAGGTATGCGGGAATGGAACGGAGTAAAGGGGATGGGTACATCATACGCAACACTTACAGTTATAGGGAATATTTTTAATGTGAATGTTTTCGCATTGGTATTTCATATAAATATAGAAGGGTTTGTTGGGGTCAATTTAAGAGCTAAATGATTAACTGTTATTGCATCCTTCCGCCAACTCAACCGGCAGTGCATGGTAGACAGCATTGAATTCACATTATGATGATTTTGTGTCCGTTATAGATATATCGCGTGATTATGCTATGACTGTTGTAGGGCAATATCGGTTCCGGGTTTGCGCTCTGCACTAAACTATATGCTGCATTATGACATACACAATCTAGAATTACTTCAACTATAAAGCTGTGTGCTGAAAGCCATAGTGATCTTTATATACCACGGAACCGTTTTTTACTTTGTTATATGAGAAGATTGGATCAGGCGATTTGAAGTGTACGTACAAACTAAGTTACTTATGACTCCATGTATAGGCCCAGTCATAATTAAATATCAGCTCAATCCAATGAGCGCAGCGTTGTGTATACTGTATGTTTTGCCTACATGTAGGTCATAGAATAAAGCTAGTTATAGTAGTACTTTATTTACCTCTCTATCGTTACAGACCAGTCTAACAGGCTACTACCCATTTGGTTTTATTTTAGATTAATAACATTGCAATGAAGTTGTTAAAATTACGGCTCGTATATTCAATCAGGCACACATATTTTTTCACAGTTCGTCACTTGCATAAGTAGGCCTATGTCAATTGTTAGGGTTGCTTGGGGCAAAAAATAGCTACTTGT
The DNA here is from genome assembly GCA_000934455.1 of Apostichopus parvimensis. Classification (NCBI taxonomy): domain Eukaryota; kingdom Metazoa; phylum Echinodermata; class Holothuroidea; order Aspidochirotida; family Stichopodidae; genus Apostichopus; species Apostichopus parvimensis. Next base: position 67,122 of record KN882711.1, read on the forward strand.
GATCCCCATTTTGAATGCGTGTCATTTTGTTTAAAATTATTTATTGAAGGTTATCTTATGGTAATGTTGAAAACTGTATATCAAGTAGGTTCCCTTTTACCACTTTTAAGTTCGACATATTTCAAGTAGAGTGGCAGAGAGGGGACTATCTTGTCATTTTACTGCTGAGAGGGAGTAAATAATGAAGATACGACGTCGTATGTATAGTGGACATGGACACTTCAATACTGCCTTGAAAATAAATAAATGATACATATTCTTAAATAGAACATAATCTGAGGAAGTAAAGCCCATTTCAATGAGAAGGTAGAATGCATTTGAAGTCCACTTAGTACTGGTTCTTATCAAAATCATAATGTATGTGTTTGCCTAAAATCATAAGTGCATTAGCTTTGTGCAATACTGTGAAGCATATATCTTATATATATATATATGAAATATGTACGTGATTTAACACAACATTTCCATAACCGTATTATACTTCTGCTTTAGGGTGTTATCCGTTCACCCGAGTTCCGTGATTGCGCACTAGAGAAACCGTTGTGGAATAAGGAAGTGTATATCGGAAGTAATATTGTAGCCAATAGGCTAAGGATGTATGCAAACAATGTAACGTAACGGTTATTTGCGAATATTAAAGAGCAACTGGTGGCAAATAAAAATCTGTTTTACAGAAATTTGAAATTAAGGATGATAGTAAACTGTTTCTGCTGACAATTCCAGATGTCACTTGTTAATATGCACATCAACTTGAGAAATGTCATCTTTGGTGGAGAACAATATTGAGCGGTTGTATGGCTAATGGAGATGCAAACACTGCTTTACTGAGCTTAAAGGTAATGACAGCCATTTTTGCTCAAATAATATACTCATATCAAATACAAAAAACATGAAAGGGTATTGCTTTTGCAACAAAGGCTTGGCATTGTGGACCCTTGGGAGAGATCTTCACCATTTAGTAGTACTATTCCTATATTCCGGAGGCTTAAGTTTAATGAATAACACAATTGCTGTAGATTGTTTGCTTCTTTTGGTTAGAAACCACATCCTCGTAGCATTATGATTAGTGGAGATATACATTCTCAATATTTGGTAATGTTTTATGCTGACATATGTAAACAGCACAATTAGTAATATCATTGTTGCAGTAGAAATGTTTTTTTCCCCTATAAACTGTACATATCATTTGTCCCCAAGGATGTATTTACAAAACTATTGCATATTGATGAAGTGCTAAATGCAAAAAAACATATGAGAACATTACAAATGTATTACACATCGTGACATCTTAGGTGTAAATCAACAGACATTTGTAGATAATATGCTGAGATGGTAACACAGTTAACCCTATATACGTGATCGAGCATTTTTTGTAGAAGGGAACTGATTTTCTGCCCAAAATACTTTACATTCAAAGAACCATATCTAGAGTTAGGGATGTTATTGCGATGGTATTTTTCCACTTTAGAGTGTAAAATATCTTGCTTGTCCATGTTTTTTAATTGCAACCGGAATAATTCCAGCTATATCAACAAAAACTTGCACTTATTAGGTATGCCCCTAGCACCAAAGACAGGAGCTATGAGGTAGACGTTAATTCAAATCATCCACCCCACCTGAAAATGCTGAATACAAACATGAATTTCTGAGAAGTATTTCTGTCCACTAAAATCTCTATGAAAAAAATAACAGGTATCTAAAAATGTTACAGACTCTAGAGATTCACTCCCAGGCGAATTAACCCGTCTTCCTCATCCAACACTCGACAACAGCTATGGCTAGCCGAATCAAGTTTGCATATTATCGTAATGCTTTACCTGTACCAGCGGGACAGTAGTTCCTTTTTTCACAAAGGTATATATAAGGCTACAAGCATTCGGCCTAGACTACAATGTTATTTATCGAACTTAAAGGTAATCCTCAAATCCTATTTACCATACAGTAGCATCTAGCAGATCATTATTAGGCCCCTAACATAATTTTAGTTCTACCTAGACAAATTAGGGGAATGCCTGGTACTTTGGGTTTTAGGTTTAGCAGTAGCAACACTATCTTGCAATTTTACCTTCGTATCATAACGTTGTATACTTTCTCTAAGTAATGCAAACCTCAGATAATGCAATAATTCGCTAAATGATTGTCTATACTGTCTGACTATATCGTGGTACAGGTATAGGCCTCGTATAGTATTATATCACTATAGGATGTATGTACAAGTTAGGCCCAAAATAAGCCGTAGTGAACATTTGTACTTGGAGTGATATGAACAGTAAACATATTTATGAAGTATGGATAACTTGAACCTATACCTTTAGTGTTCCTATTGTTGTTCCAGTTTTGTATTTTGGTATAATTAAGCAAATGGTGTAATCAAATTCATCAAATCTCTCAAACTGACTAACTTTATATTCGATACGATTTGTGAACTTTGTGGCTTTGAAAACAGGTGCTCCTAATTTATGCGCACAGTATTTGTATATAAAAGCGAAGAGAACACGATCTTTTTTTTTTTTGGAGGGGTGGGGGGATGGTTTCCAGGCAATACAATACGTGTTTTGATACACATAAAATACGAAAACTATTTCAAAACAGTGTTTAACTCTCTTAATGCTTTCAAAGGAGATCATATCACCGACATTATGGAACGCCAAACGGGGCACAAATGATGTGAATCTAAGTCATTATGTGAATACAAATTGCTGCCACATAATGACAATAACAAGTCCTTATGTGGCGCTATTAACATTGCCACATAATGACCAAAAACATATCATTTATCACACGATCATTACACTGTTACATAATGACCGCAGAAACAGACTAAATTCACAAGTCATTGTCTGGCAGTTCATACTGTCACATAATAACAATTCCTTATGTAGCCTATCTATCGTCACATAAGTACTTCTGCTCAACACGTTCTTATGTGGTGATTGATACTACGTAAGGACTTCATGTGATCCGTTTCCATTCGGTAGGACTATTCAATATTTACACCAGATAACACGTTATCCTTTTACTAGACAGACGCGTAACTAATAAACACTGTAAGTAGTCTGTACACTGGTTCGCCTGAGGTCTTCGTCTTATTTATATTGTGCATGCTGTACGGTTTCAGTCTTACTGTAGGCGCTTAGGATGTCGAATTTGGTAGCCAAATTCGAAAAGCAAAAGGTAGGCATATACCACGCAATACTACTACTACTAGCCTAGGCAAAATAGGGCTAATTTTACTAAAGTTAGTAGGCCTAGGGCTAGTACAGTGTATACAATAGATGAAGGCCTGAGATAGGACCTATGATCATACATTCTATAGTATGATGATAATGCAAAGTTATATAGGCCTAGGCGTAGCCTATAATATAAACGCACTATGTCTAAAGCAAAAGTGTTTATATTCTTTGATTTTGGTTTTAACTGAAACGTAGAGAGGGATAACCGTTACCTCTAGGCCTAGCCTGTATTTCGATTATGTCTAACCTAATGCAGGTAGGTTTTTTTATGGTGGTGTCCGTTTCAACGAACTTACAAAGCACATTGTTCTATTTTCAAGAGCTCAACTGAAAATAAGATAAGGTGTGTTATCAAGTCACTTTGCCTGTATTTATTTGAACAATACATAAGTGATCATTCGAGTGGTAGAATCGGAAGTAGCAAGGTTAGAGTGTTAGTTAGAAAAAAAATATTTATGATATACCCTTGTGGACTTCACTGAGAAATAATACAGGAAATAAATATGTTATATAGGAGCATATATTCCTATTAAAAACAAAATGGCTGGATCGAACTCTACATTGGTGTTGTTATTGACTTGATAAAAAAGGACTTCTTACTATTGGGGGTTCGAACTCTGGCCTAGTCAAAGTAGGTTGGATCTTTTCCAAAAGCAGTATATAATATTTTCCTTCTAGTGTCACTCTAAATTAAACAGAAGAATCTTAATTTGACGGGAAAAAAAATGATTTTAATTGTTTCTTCCACATTCGTGGTGGTGTATATTTGTAAAGTACTTGTCCTCCAAAATTATTATTGTTATACACGTGTAGTCTTCTTTCCTTTATAGTGTTACTGGTATGGTAGCTTGTCTGCATAGGTCAAGTCAAAGCAAAGTTAGGAGCAAACTGTTTGCTTACAAGTTGTTAAGCATATCAGGAATTCATACTCATGAGACATTGTTTGGCCAAATAATAATATTTGTTTGAATATTTAAATGGTTAACACTGTTTCTAAAACACTTAAATATGGTTACTGGTTATTAACACATTGTCTTAGTATTTAAGCCATTGGTTTCCAAGTGAACACCTAGGCCTAACTGTGGTACAACTGTTACATTTTTTAAAACGTAAGTGTCTGTGCATTAACTATATAAGAGAGTACTTAATGTATTTTATCCCTGGATGATATGCAAGAAGCATAACTTTTTTCTCTCATTCCATTCCTCCAGTAATGGAAAATAGGGAAAATCTGTGCTGCCATGGTATGCTCCGACAGAACTTACCAACTGTATATTGACAGTTATGTAAGGTTCTTCGGGAGCTGTGATTACATTTATTTCTATAGCATGGGAACGGAGGGCCTTAGATGTACATATCACAAAATATTCTGTTTTATTTAAATATTTAGTAGATCTAGGATACATTACCTAACTGATAGAAGATTTACCGTAAAGATAGATCTCCTGAGACATGCTAGAGAAAACTAGATAAATAAAAAGAAAATAGAGAACAATAACATAAAACATGGGGAAGAGGGTTCAAACTGGTGTTGTTGTAACTGCAAATGTGTATTTAGAAAACATTGGTGGAAGAGGGTTGGGTTGGAGCGATTGGTTCTTCACATTTGCTGACAATGATTTATATTAAAGGAGCTCAATGAATTTTATAGTTGCCAAATCTTCTGTCATACAGCCTAATCCAAACAAATAATGTTGTGTTATAAAGAGTGCAAAATTCCATTGTTCTTTGACTATATGTTTGCATAATAATGTCATTATTCCAAGAAAAGCAAATCCGTTTAATATATACCTAGCCCAAACATCATTGCACATATTCCCTTCAGCTGTCAAAGAAACTCACTGAGCTTCTTTAAGCACATATACAACATTGTAAAACGAATAACTGAGAGTGCTTTCCCATTCAACTGATAAGAAGAGTTCAAAAGTTGACGGAGCATATATAAAATAAAATACATTGTAATAAATACTGCAACTTAAAGTTTCTTATTTCGTTTTAGTAGTAGACTTTTTAAAAAAAAAATCTGTGCAATCAGGTGCCTAAAGTTATGCAGCACAATACTTTACTCATAAATCATATATGTTACATTATTGTTTATTTATGAATTAAAATTAGCTAATTATGCACATTGATCATGTAAAGGAAGTGACTGTCTAATATTCTGTTATGCTATTCCTTGTTTTCACGACCTTCGTTTGAATACAGGTTTGTTAATGTTTTGACACATTTTACAGTCTTCCTTGAAAAGAAGAACAACACAGTATTTCAATGATGTTTATTGGCTTATAATTAAGGGTTATTACTGTCTAAAATAAAAGTAAAACGCGTCATAGTTTGTACATATATAATGAGTTTATGAGTATATCTTTCAAAGGTAAACTTTTTTTGCTCGAAAATCAACATATTTTGAATGACATTATCACACAAAACCTGTGTACTCCATATGTGGCAAATTGGCGAGGTGTCCATAGTACTTATGGACTCTGTTTTATGTTACATAGTAAATTATCAATTAATTAATTAATTTAACTAAAGTATATTTCGGTTCCGTCGATTTTAAATTATGATATAAAACTTGTTTTTGAGTTTGTTTCTTTCTTTCATATGCCAGACAAATCAACAATTCAATTTCGTATCATAACTAGAACATTATACGCATTTATGTACAATTCATAAATGCCTAAACCAACTCTCTGTATACTGGACCAGTCTCGAATGCGATTCGAGACTGGTCGAGTGTATAGAGAGGAGAATTGCTTCAGGATCGAAATGTTAGACAAACACTGGTTTGTTGCCGTGGCAATAATGAAGTCATAATTAAAAGAAATGAAGACATGGTGTAACGTTGCCATGAGTATATGCAAATATGTTTATGGGCAAAGAAATGTTCCAAATTGCAAAAGAATACTGTACAGTATATATATATACCCTACTTGCAATTAGTTACAGCAGTAGTGCTGTATATGTTTTCACACACACCGAGTCTCAATACACACTGTACGTACTTCTTAAATCATCCAGCTAAATACTTCGAGTAACATGAATGACTTAGGGATTAATTTTGAGCTTAATTTTGAGCTAGAGTCACTAGATGAAGATAGTCCTAATCCTAGACAGCACAAAAAAGGTCAATGTCAGCAACCTTATCAAGGTGCTTCAACGAAGAACCGAAGCTTAAAGCGTCCAATGTTGACACTAACAGTAACAGAAGAAACCTTGTCGCTAAGCCTAACAATAACGTTTGCACTACTAATACTAGCAGTAACGACATGACTGACCAGGAACTAGGCCTAGCGATCTTTCAGACTCGCAATAACACTGCGGTTACTACAAGTACAAAATATGTCGAACAATGGGGCCCGGAACTTCTTCAAAATCTGCTCATTCTCAGGCCCAGTAAACGTTTATTTGAACGGTTCATCTACCGACCAGAGATAGACGAGTTCTACTCAAAAGAATGTTAGCAACAGGCAACGTTGCTAGCCTAACTGTTGTAGCGTTCACGGACTTTCCAGAACACACACAACTCAGCATCTGTTTATTGCGCAATTTGACCTGGTAGGTCAAAAAAACGTTTTAAAATGTTATCTTTAGAAATTTGTTCATCTGTTCTTATTTAATTTGCATTTCTCTCCATTTTTTAGTGTTTGAATTGATTAAACTACAAAAATTTAAGACCAAACGACACTGCTTCATTCGTAATTTTTCACTCTTAATGTTCGTCAGAAGAAAATGCTGTTTTACAAGAGGTGATTATTACGTCATTCAGGAAAAAGATCAAGGGAGGCAAAAGGAGAATTAAATACAGATCAGCAAAAATTGGCGAAAAAATGCCGTTTTCTAACATTTGTGAGGGTCATTTATGAATGGGGATAAAAACAAGGGTACCCGGTCTTAAATTTGATTTGAGACCTCTGATGACGGCTATCGCCTCGGTCCGCTCAGCCTCCTCGATGACGTCATCATCGGTCTCAAATCAAATTTAAGACCGGTTCCCCTCGTATTTATCCCTTAATAAAAGGTAGCCGCATACACTTAATGTATAGCAATTATAAAGTTTGCACCATCCCCTAAGCTGTCAAAGAAACTCACTGAGCTCCTTTAAGCACATATACAACATTTTAAGACGACTGACTGAGAGTGCTTTCCCATTCATTTGATAAAAAGTGTTCAAAAGTTGACGGAGCATATATAAAATAAAATAAATTGTAATAAATACTACAACTTAAAGTTTCTTAATTTCGTTTTATTAGTAGACCTTTGAAAAAAGATCTGTGCAATCAGGTGCCTAAAGTAATGCAGCACAATACTTTACTCATAAATCATATATGTTACTTTGTTTGCGTCTCATAGCATTTGAAAGTATTCATTTAACTAAACATAGGTGTGCGATGTTCTTTATGTATCACTGTTTTTACCGATTGTTCTCCCTTATCAAACTTATAATAATAATAATCAGGCAGTTATTTATACGACGCTTAAGGGCTTATGGATTACAACTTTCACGTCGGTGGCTTCCAATTCAACATTTTAACTTAAATTTGGAATATTTTCAATTGAGATTGTCATTTCAGATGGGAAAACCGTAGATAGCACTGGATGAAACCCACCTTACTATGACCCGGCCGTGGATCGAACTCCGAACCTCCCGATTGTCTAGCCCCATTCCTTTAAGTACGATCGCCTTTATCCACTCAGCACATGAATCCGTAAACCCATGACAAGAATGCATATAAAAATCAAACCATGATGAGCTTTGTTACACCCATTGGCAGTTGCACTTGTGAGCTATACGAATGTGTCTGCATTAAACTCATTCTTCGTCTGCTCTCAAACTGATATATTGTCACTGCTTGGGATCGTTTACGACACACTAAGAGAGCAGATATTCTCCAGGACCCCTGTTCCACGGCATAAACAATGTACCAGTCCATCAGGATTAACACCAACATAGACCTGTTCAGAGTCAACTACAAATATACTCCAGTCTTCTACAATTAAATTATAACCAAAGCTTTTCCAAATTGTAATGTAATGTATACGGGCCTCACACTCCTTCTCCCTGCAATGTGCATGCAGATTACTGCACAATAAACGTCTCAGCAAAGGCGGATTGTCAATTTCATGTTCTCGAAACAGAAGCCTAAGAAATTTGGCCAGAACACTGAATAACTGATCCTGTTATTGTCCCTGTGCTATGAGCAAACTATGACTCATTCCCAGATTGACACCTTGTACAACTTTCTACCTGATTGTTTTGTTTGATTTCAGAGACGTTGTTGATCAGTTATTGATTACAAGTCTACTGACACATATAAAGAACAATGTCCTTGTCACTATAATAGCCATTAGAAGTCATAAACTTAGCGGCACCCCCCCCCCCCCTCCACCACGCTCTCATCCAAATCGATCAAAGCTTGATCACTTTTCAAGAGTTTTCCTAATTATAGTTTTACTTATGAATTAAAATTATCTCATAATGCACAGTGATAATGTAAAATAGTGACTGCTAATTTTCTGTTATGTTATTCCTTGTGTTTACAACCTTCGTTTCAAGGACACTGAACACAGGTTTGTAAATTTTTTGAAACATTTTACTGTATTCTATGTATAGAGGAATACAACAGTATTTCAATAATGTATATGGGCTTGTATTTACGGGTTATTACTCTCTAAAATAAAAAAAGCGCGTCATAGATTGCACTTATTTAATGAGTTTCTCAGATTTATCAAAACTTCAAATAAGTATATCTTTAAAACGGAACATTTTTTTTTCGAATTAAATCAACATATTTGGAATGACATTATCAAACACAACATGTATTCTGCATATTTGTACTTAAGGACTCTGTTATATATTACATAGTTAAATTATCAATTAATTAATTAATTTTACTAAAGGAGACATGGATCCGTCTGCACCACTCTTTTGTAACTTTTTTATATCGCCGCATGTGTAAGTAACCAAAACACAAACACAATTTAGGAAAATTTTCATTAACGGTGCTATGGGTATGTAAAAGTCATCGTGGTAAATGTTGATTGCTACAAACATGCAGAGCGTGATTGAAAATCATATCTACGAAATGTTGCTAGCATTTTTAAATATAAAGCCTAAAATTTACAACAAAAAAAGACCAGATTCATTCAGAGTAGTTCCATCCGATATGACTACGAAGCAAGAATTTGTTTTCGATCAGCATTTGTGATGAGATACATGGGACTGACAGACTGACTTAAGTGCGTAGGACGCTGTGTCCCTTTGCCCTCTGGGGAGTAATCCTCCTCCAATCTGGTCCATCTGGTTATACCTAGGTCTTTCTGGATTAGGACCTTCCATCTTGAAGGTGGTCGTCCTGGAGGCCTTGGCTTGCTGAAGTCATTCTTGAATGCTTGGTATGGAAGCCGATGCTCCGGCATCCTAAAGACATGGGCGGCTCATTTCAGGCGTCTCTTGCAGATTGCAGCATTGATGGTAGTTGTTACATTCAGCCTTTGTCTGATGGTGTCGTTCCTCACTTTATCTAGGATGGAGACACCCAGTATTGCTCTGAGACATCTCATTTCAAAGACATTAAGTCGATGACGATATTTTTCACGGAGTGCCCAAGATTGAGAACTTTATGTTGCTATTGGCAGAATGAGGGCCTGGTAAATCTTTACTTTCAGGGATCTGGTGATGTCATGGTTTGACCAGATGGTATATTTCAGTCTTCCAAAAGCCTAGGACGCCAATCTTATAAGACGTTTGACGTCTTCTTCCATTGAGGGGACATTGCTGCCAAGGAAGACAAAGTTGTCAACTTAATCAACAGGTACTTGGTTAAGGAGAACACCTTTGGTGTCTTCAGACATTATTTTACACTTTGTTGGGTTGATTTCCATTCCCCATCTTGTGCATGCTTCTTGATGTTTGTTGGTGGCCTCCTGTAGGCTGTAAAGGTCCATTTCTATGAGAGTGGTTTCAACGACATAACTGATGTTGTTTACACACATGTTGCCTATCTTCAGACCTGAGTCAAGATTTTGTATCTCTTTCATGACAAACTCAAGGTAGATGTTGAAGAGACAGGGAGATAGTAGGCAACCTTGTCTGACACTAACTTGAACCTCAAATTACTCAATGATCTTTCCATTCACCATTACAGAGCACTTTGTTTTCTCATACATCCTTGCTATGAGTTCTACTAGCTTTGGATCTATCTCAATTGAGCGCAGGCATTTCAAGAGAGACTCCCTCCAAATCGTGTCGAAGGCTGCTTTGAAGTCCACAAAGTTCCAGTGAAGCGGTATTTTCCTCTCTTTGACTTTTTCGAAGATCTGGCGGACTGTAAAGATGGCATCTGTTGTTCCTCTGGAGGCTCTAAATCCGCACTGCTCCTTACTGAGGTGGTTTTCTACAGCATCTTGGATTCCAGTAAGCAGCATCCTGTAGAAGACTTTTCCAGGGATGGACAGAAGAGTAATGGCTCTGTAATTGGCAGGATCAAGCTTGTCACCTTTCTTATAGACAGGAGTGAACAGACCACTGCTCCAGTCTTCTGGGATCTCCCCATCTGACCAGGCTTTGTTGATGACTTTGAGGAGCATTTGATTCATCAGTGGTCCTCCTTCTTGTAATACTTCAGCTGATATCCTGTCACAGTCACAGGCTATGCATGGGTGTATAGTTAAATTAATTTATTATTTAAGGTTAAAAGTAATTATTCAGAGATGTTTATATAAAACATCGCAATTTTCAAACAATACGTGCTAACCTCTTTTTATATATTATAAGTACAAAATCAATATTATTTGTCTTTATGCTTTCAAAACCAATTTTTCGGTTCCGTCAAATTTAAATTATGTAAATAAACTTGCTTTTGAGTTTGTTTCTTTATTTCTTATGCCAGACAAATCAACAATTCAATTTCGTATTATAACTATAAGGTTAAAGGCATTTATGTACAATAAAAGATAGCTTCATACACATCATGTTTAGCAATTAAAAAGTTTAGCACTATCGATCGCAAGAGGGACACAGAAATTTACCAAAAATGTAACATTAACCATTTAAAGTATCAACATTATGGAAACCCATTTATATCTCGAGTAATCCATGTATTGTCTTGAATGTGGAACTTTACAAAGAATTTGCACTAAAAGTAATTGACACTCATTTGTATTTTGCATGCGAAACTCCAGATCAAAGATGGCTGCCAATTTTAATCCCGTGGACATCAAACCTGATGTGAGGAAGACAGTGTACGGTAAGTTTAAAAACTGAACAATTTGCACGCATTGTGTATGTTGTCTAATTTATTTGAAAAGCCATCTTCACTTTTCTTTGATAACAACACGTAACATTGCCGAATTTAATGCGAATATCATGAAATATATTGACAACATCATATATTATGGAAATCAAACTTTTAAAAGTAAAGATATTACCAGGTCATTACGTTATGATCAATAAGTTGAAAATGTTTACGTTCATATCCCTAACACATCAGTTGTTATAACAACTTTCACATCTAAAGGAGTGCTCCGTGTGCTAGTTTTATTTTGTTATTTTTTATCTTCTTCCTTTTTGCCCTTGCGGTGGAGTCAGTTGGTTTGAGATGTGTTTTACTAACCAAGATGTTATAAGGATATTTGACCTTCGTTTCTTTAACATCTACGAAAAATTGTTCGCATAACTTTGCCGATCCGATACTGACTTACCTAATTACCTTGAGAATGGAGCCAAAACAGTTCTGTAAGTTAAACTTTTTAAGGATTGTAAGACCAAATAAATCTCTTTCATTTTACAACATCATAACATAGTCAGGTGGCTTAGCAAATTTAACGTTACCGGCCGGACAAAAGTACCACATTTGGCATGGAGTTTCTTTTCGACTTATATATCGATTTTATCCGTGGAACCCACTTTATCGGCTCCGATTTTTCAAGATGGCGGCCAAAAATGAAAAGTCATATATCTTGCTGTAAAAATCAGAAATGAACAAATGAGGGGTCAATTCAGGTGTTTCCTTGGTCACTGAAACAGATGATGGTCATGACACGTTGCTTGGGTCCCCCATTTCTAAGAGGGCGGCCAGTATAACAGAAAATACACTTGTTGTCACTGTTAAAGGTCAGTGGAAGTGTAGGCTAAGGATCTGAACAGAAAGTCGTAATCTACCATGTCAGAGGCCTTCTCCTGGTCCAAGGAGACAGAAGGTCCTATAGAACTCAGCAGGGAGGCCATCGGGACCGGAAGACTTTCCCTTCTTCATCGCTACTACCGCTGTTCAGAGCTCGTCAACGGAGAGATTCGAACCCAAGCTATCGTTTTTCTCTGAGAGGGGGGGGGGGCGGCCTTGTCTATACCAGACAACAAGTCTTACTGGAGATCCTTGCTAACAGCAGCCCTGGGGTACAGGTTCGAAAGGAACGACCTAAATAGCTCCGATGACTAGTTACCTGACTTAGCGTGTGTTTTTCGCAGAATTGACGTTGTGTTTATGAAGGAAGCACAATCGTACAAAATCTCCCAATGAGTCGGTATTCACATATGGTCGGGTTTCCCTCAAGTTACCCTATTATATAGTTGACTCAATGTAATCAGTCTTACATGACACTCGTAACTCCAATATAATAACGGGCTTTGCGACAGAGTCTATCCACGGTCGATCGCACCTCAAAGTTCCCCTATAAGTCCTAAGTGGCTTCCTGAGCCAAAGTGACACAATTAGAATACCAGCCATAACATATAGTCATTTACACGTTTGAGGACGGAAGGTTTGAAGGTCCCGATCAGTAAAGGGCACAGGTGGTCTGGAGAAAGAATATATGACATTTCCTTTTTTTTCCAGGCGGCCATCTTGGATTCTGGCCGCCATCTTGGAAGTGGGTGGCCCAAGCAACATGCCATGATCATCATCTGTTTCAGTGAGCCCGGAAACACCTTAATTGATCCCTCATTTGTTCATCTCCGATTTTTACAGCCAGATATATGGCATTTCCTTTTTTTCTGGCGGCCGTCTTGGATTTTGGCCGCCACCTTGAAAAATCGGAGCCGATCAAGTGGGTTCCACGGATAAAATCAATAGATAGGTCGAAAAGAAAGTCCATGCCAAATTTGGTACTTTTGTCCGGCCGGTAACGTTAATCCTGAAAATTGTTGCTAAGCCACCTGACTAACAATAACTACTACTACTCTAGCTACTCTTACCTGCCAATTTAAAATGTTGATCAGTTTCGTGTCAATGTAAATTCAAACAGTAGTCAGTATTTCGCACCCGCTTATTTTTGTTATCACCAATCACGCATATATACTACCATTTTCGGGAGCCTTCGCCCCTGAACCCCCACAAGGGGTTCCTCCCCTTGGCCCCACCGGGGCCTAAAGCGGGCCACAGGACCCCAAACCATTATGCTCGCACTCTACGCCTATGTGTGCTCTGTAAGTTTGCTGCGCGAATATTGACAACAAAATCGGCAGTTATTTGAAGTGTGTTCGCAGGAAATCAAACAAAGTTTTCCAACACTGCAATTTGAAATTGCAGTTGATTATAATTCTGACGTTGAATTGGTGAATCTTGTGTGGTTTTATTAATTTGGTGTCTTTGAAAAAGTTAATATGTTAACTTGACTTTTCGAACATATTCGTTGTTAATGATACCGTGACGTAAGAAACTTACATTTTCATTTTGTTTCATTTTGTTCAACAGGTCAATGATGGCAGAGGCGGAACCCTCTCAGAGCACCGGGAGAGACACAGGGACGAACCCTGCAGCAGGTAAATGACTCTCAGTTAAATTAAAAAAACAATGGCCTACATATTTATTGTTTTCTCTGTCCTTGCATCTTTCTTTCTTGATTTCTTTCGGAACGTAGTGTAAATGTAGTGATTTACAATGCTCTTCTTGTGAATCAACAATTATCAAACTTGCTTGCATTCAAATCTGGAGGGATTGATGGAAACGATTGATTTGAGACACCTGTATGTACGTCAATTTGAGTCAAAATGTCTTTGAGTATTAATTAATAATTTCCGCCTCGCCCTGATGATAACCTAACAATTTTGCAGATACATTATTTTCATTATTGTACATATCGTTTCAATCACGTAACTATGACTGTATGTCTTGTTTATCATGCAAGCTAAAATTTAAACAGCAAAAATATGTTTTAAAGAATCTCTTTGCATCGCCTTCATTTGTTTCTGTGTCGCAGGTTTTGGTCGTTTCAAAAACGATCTAGCTGATCATCTGGATCTTCGCTTGATTAATAAAATATCAAATTTGCTGGAATTAAAATCTGGAAAGATTGAACATATCACGAGATCCGAGACACCTGGCCATGACATGGTGGATCTTTTGGAGAGTCAAGAAGTAATTACTCCTACTAGTATAACAAATCTTGTAAACAAGTTACACCAATTGAATCTGGCTGGTCTCGCTGAGAGAATACAAAAGTCTTTCCAAGCAACGACAGGCCAGAGTCTTCCACTCAAAAGTAATTAACCGTTCAAAATATTAATGTCATGATTAAAGTTACTCACACAAGAGAGAAAAATCACCAAAGTACTGAAGATCGGCCATATCGTGAACAAGTGTTG
>KN882711.1:84867-114621 GCA_000934455.1 Apostichopus parvimensis
ATGTATTAACAAAGTAATGCCATATGTAAATCAAATTTTGGAAAGTGAAAGGGATTACCAGGTCTTTCGATTTTGATCGATACGTTTAAAGTATTCATGTTAATATCATTAACGCATCCGCTGTTAAAACATTCCTTCACATCTGAACGAGTGCTCCATGTGCTAATTTTGTGTCTTTTATCTTCTTTCTTAAGTTTCAACAGGTTTTGGTAGTTTTAAAGTTGCACTTGCTGACGTTCTGACTGTTGCAACTGTTCTTAAACTTGCTGCAATCTTTGATTATCCGCCTGTTATCATAGAGGAGCTGGGCACTGTAGCCAATGCGGGCCTTCTCGTGATTCGTTATATGGAAGAGAGTGGACATATAAAGCCAACATGTATCCTGAAACTTCTGAGTGCGCTGATGAAAATTTGTAATCATGGGACCATAGAACGTGTAAAAAAGTTGTATGAGGAACATACAGGGAGACTATGTCCCAGTGATGGTCAGTCTGAGACTCAGGAAGAAGGTACTGTAACCTAAGGCATATCATTATATGTGCATGTTAATGTAGCACTGGCAGAATATAATGCGCATGTCTCCTATCGATTTACTGCCATTTACTTAGGATTTGATACAATCTTATTGGTGAATCGGTTATTTACTAAGAATTTGTGAGATCATTTACAAATCACCATGCACGGGAGGCTATTCAGAAGTTTTTGAGGTAAATCGGATATTTTAACCTGTAACGTATAACACTCAACTTTCAACAGAAAGTGAAGTTTGAAAAAAATATTGCTAGAGGTGTATTGTTCTTTTAACAATTGAAGATGAAAAAGTTGCGTGTAATAATAAAACAAGGTGATTGAGTGCATAATATCTTAGTAATATAACTTTGATATTCTCGATGATTAGGTCAAAGCCGATATGTTACTAAACTTCTTATGTATTGCTACACATTCACACTTCAATGTTCCATTGCCTCATTTTATTCTTACAAAAATTGCACAGTGACTTTGTGTGACGTTATGTATGAATGAATGAAACGAGACTGAAAGTGTGTTCTTTTTGAATCATTAATCGCAGAGAAGAGTTAAACAACATATTCCAGTTAAATTCATACTTCGAACTTATCCCAATTACAAATGGATTTATAATTCATAATTATATGTTAACTTCTTTGAACGAGGCGTGTTTTAAAGTTAGTGAGGACGATACTGTTATCAGTTTTTTTTTTTCGTTCGTTGCGCCTTAAATTTGTTTTCTACTTCTGGGTTTAACTGTAGTAATTTCATTAACAAAAACATTACATGACAATGATATTTGACAACTGATACCACAAATATTAAAACTGGTGCTGATTATTCTGTTTAGGATCCGACTGGAGCCGACTTACAACCGGTAAAGTCATGACCAGTACCAATCTTAAGTCCACTCACAGTGACCGACTATCAATGATTTTTTTAAGTATTGACAGTTGCGTAGAGTTGTAATAGTTGTACATTGTGCGGCGGGATGTAGGTAACTCTCCCGCACGGCTCAATGTATTGCAGTCAATTGTTATCTTAGCTTTTGTGAAGATCTGCTAACTTGTAATACGCTATTCGTTTCTCACTACAGGTAAACTAACGATCTTCACGAATTATTTAAAACACACATACGCCCTGTGGTACAATAGAATTCAGCCAATTCCATACATACGAGAGCAGATATGCTGCGTTGATGATATATATGTTGAGTCTGGTTTACAACTTGTCCACCAACCCCCTTCGTTCAAACATGACTCGCAATCATTTGAAGAATCAGGTTTATTGAGTCTGAAATCATTCCGAGATATATTTGACAGTGATATAATTCCATCTAATCGAATCTTATTGGAAGGAGACCCTGGTTACGGGAAATCAACCCTTACTCTTCAAGCTGCATATGACTGGTGTTTGGGAAATGTTGCATTACCACTCAAAAATGTCGCGGTTTACATTCTGCTGCCACTTAGGCTTCTGGGAAATATTTCTTCAATATTTGAAGCTATTCGTTTCGTCTTGATGCCACCGGAATCACCTCTGACGGATGATGACATCCTGGAAATACTGAGACACAGTTTATCTGTGGTTATCGTGTTGGAGGGATATGATGAGTATCCTGATAAGAATAGTGTTATAGAAACTGACATTATGAAGATGATCGCTGGAAAGATGTTCCCTAATGTCAAGGTTGTGGTATCCACTAGATCATCTTCATTACCAACATATTTACATCCAACCACTGTTACTATTAGATTGACTGGATTTGATGAAAAGTCCAGGGATGAGTACATTCAAAGAACAGTTACTGGTGGTGATCAGGAAGCAAGTAGACGGATAACAAATGCTTTGAACAGTAGTCCAATTCTAAATGATATTTGCCAGGTCCCAATGTTTTGCGTCCTATTTGCCCATGTTGCCAATGATCAAAAAGGTGTAATCGAGTTTAGTTCAGTGACGAGTTTCTTTAAATACGTGATAGACTGTTTCTACAGTCACATGTGGAAGAAAGATCACAAGGAACCAATTCATCAGTCAATACGTGAATACTCCAAACTGAACAGACTTGCGTTTGATGGTCTCACCGGAAACGCACAAATGATTGCTTGGCCTAAACATACCTTCATCGACACAGTTGGAAAGGATTGCTATGAAGAACTTTCAAACATCGGTATTCTTATTGTAGATAAAACTCATGAGATAATCAACGAACCAGAAGAATATGATATTCATCACATTAAAAAAAGTGAACTCGTCCGTTTCTATCACAAACTATTTGGTGAATGGTATGCCGCTAGGTATTTGTCGTCGTACGCCGGGAGCTTTTGGCCTTTCTGGCTTAAATATAACTTAAACAAAATTAACCCTGTCGATCTTCAATTTGTGTTTCGTTTTGCGTGTGGACTGAACAAGAAAGCCTCGAGCAGAATAATCAAATATTTGAAAAATGTGGAGGGAGGAGCGTCATTTGCATCTCTGTGTCTTTTTGAACAGCCAGGTGGTCCAAAAGAGGTCGTTGAAACTGTGAAGGGATTGTGTTCTGATGGCATGATAATACGATCTTCTGACAGCAGACTCTTACAAAGATCAAATATACAGCTTCTTGAAATTGCATCAAGGAAAAAGGTACTCACAGGTTATAACCATATGTTGCACTGTTAACGTTTAGTGCCATATTCGACAAAATGCAAGCAACGGCGTATTCTGTATTTTCTGATTCCACCATTGTGTGATGTTGGTGGAATATAGGCCTACTTTACAACACAACCCTTAAATGTATTGGTCTAAGCTAATGTGTTACACATGCAAACAGCATCATGTAGATTACGTTGGGCATGGTGTTATATATAGATTGTCTGTGGTGTGTGAATGGAGTTAAACATGATGATTTTGTTTTAGGATTAAGAAACACAGATTATCAACAACAGCAAGAACTTGAAGAAAATTTATTTAAACTCAATTGATTGTTTCAAAATATTTCAAGACAATAAATGTTTTTAAAAAATGAATGTATTGTAATCCAAATTAGCTTTGGGAAGCAAAGGTAGTACACGATTGCTTTTGGTTGTTTCCTTTTGTCAAATAAATGTTATACCAGTAATAGACAGAATAAACTACGGTGTGACAGATTTCGAAGTGTTTATGTCAAACAAAACGTTTTACGAAGAATATAAGCAGTGTAAGTCATCATATTTACATACAGTTTTATCGGCATTAAAATTAGTATTACACATATTAAAACCTGTACGGAGCATACGGCAGTTTATTAAAGCTAGAGAAGCTGTCATGAACGAAAAACAAAAGCAGCTTATATAATTAAAAAACAAATGATTTGTGCTCAGCTGTTTATGTCTTTCACTGGTCAATATAATTGTCTGTTCAAGCAGGTGATTCGTTCCAACTTACAACTTGTTAAGATCACAGTCAAGTTTCCTTGTTCAAAATACAGATGTTGATTTACGACTACAACATCAATTAACCAACAAGTCTGTATCCAGATTTGGCGTGAAGAACAAACTTGAGTAACATATATGATAGGAAAATGTGATTATTTGTAAGCCAACATTTCACCTTAATTTTCTTTAGATCGCAGTACCCTGCCTTCAACTAGACCACAGTTTCAAGGTAGCACAACAGAATGAGGTAACCCTGGAATCCGGACTTTGTCTTCCCGTGTTATTATCAATTGAGAAACTGGTATTCACAACACAAGCAGAACACGAAATTTCCCAGGAAAACATGTTAGGAGTGGTCAAATATGGACAACGGTGTCTTCAGCTGAAAACCTTAGCGTGAGTAAACAGTTTATAGGAATTATAATGGGTCATATTTCAACGCTTTTATATGGATTAATCTAAATAGTACAAATGTGAATAACTTCTTTGAATAAAGGTAGTGCATTATTTTACAAGCTATAGTTCAATTCCTATTAGTTCAGGGTACACATTTGCCTTCTTTGAAATACTTTATTGATGTTTTCAATCTGAGTGTTGTTTTAAAGTTTTATGTTCGAACTTGTGAATGTTCTCTTCCTCTTCACGGCTGTAATTTTTCAACCATTCGCCTTCATGCTATTACTATATATAAAATATGAAGATTTTGTTTTAATTTAATCACAGATTCCATGGTAAATTTGTATTACCTCTGTCCCTAACCGTAGAGACATTGAAATCGAACATGAATTCAAGAAGTATTACCGGTAAGAATATTCCACAACATCATAACAAATATTGTTATAAGTGTATAGTTCTTTTTAACTACATTTCATGTATTTAATAATCGATTCATATCCATGAACAATTCAAATCGACAACAGAACGTTAAGCAATTAACACATATTTGGCGACGGCTTCAAAAGTACTAAAAATAACGTTTCAAACTTTATTAAACTAACATGATTAATAACTTTTTCTTTCCAGTATTCTGGCAACTTTTGGAATATGTCTTTCAGTTAGATGTTTCCTCTGAAAATGGCGACTGAGCTCAACGGAATATTTGATTTCTGGTGTGAGTAAATGGATAAACATGTGTTCTGTAATATGAATATCCTATATATTTCATATCAAATGCATATTCTGTGGAAAGCAAAATGTAGCAAGTGTTCAGTAATGATGAAGGCTATTCCTGAAAACATTTAGGATGCAATACAAAATATCCAGCACAGCACAATGTTTGACTTGGTTTAATGTCGATATTACGCCATGCTAGATGAGAACATTGTCTTCATATCCTGCTAGTGTATGTCATGATGCTATTAAGACTTCTCTGTAATTGAAATGTATACTTCCCTGCTGCTCACAATGTAGTTAGTGTATTTCGCAGTAAGAAGGAAATGCAAAAAGCATGACTATCCACGATATTGAAATTTGTCTATTTTGGAATGAAACCACTTGGAAGTAAAAGACTAATGGAGAAAGATGTTTTCTTCATATTTCTGAATGTTTCAGACTGAACCTGATGATAACTTTTGTAGTTACATCTAGCAATCGCCAAATTAGATTCATGCGTCCGAATCGACAATTTCCATTATCAGTTTACTTGTTGCTGGAATTAAAGACTCCGAGTCTATAGTGTTTTATTTTGATTTCTTGAACAGATTGTTGAACCCGAAGAGGATGTTGAGATGTTGAGAAGTATTTGTTCCGGTGACATGGCACTTAGACGAACTGATGACAGACTTTTACAAAGAGCTATCATTCAATTTCTTGAGATTGCATCAAGGCATAAGGTAAATTGGTTTCATTCAAATAATTGTAACATGTAATCGCACAAATTTAAAAAAACAATAGACTCGATCGGGATCTACTAAAGATGGTTATAGAAACTCCATGTTGCAACAATTCTTTTACATATGTCTACATTACTTGTATTAACAAATCATTGGTCGAATTAATACATACTGCCATTTGGTTAGCTGATGATTTCTAGCATGGGTCTCTCTTCCGAATAGTAGCAAATTAAAACAAACTTATGTTAACACTTTTGCCGGGGAAACGTAAAAACATGCCTTATTTTCATTAAAAAAACGGGACTACATAGCATCCAATTAAAATCCATTTTCTTAGTCTATGGGTATGTTTCATCAAATACATA
Organism: Apostichopus parvimensis; assembly: GCA_000934455.1. Taxonomy (NCBI): domain Eukaryota; kingdom Metazoa; phylum Echinodermata; class Holothuroidea; order Aspidochirotida; family Stichopodidae; genus Apostichopus; species Apostichopus parvimensis. The sequence continues at coordinate 90,967 of KN882711.1, forward strand.
TTCGCTTACAAACTTAATTCATACAAATGTGGTTTCTATCTTTATCAAGATTCCATTATCCTGTCTGGTACTCGATACATTTCGTGAAGTGGACCAGCACAGTATAACTCTGGAAAATGGAAACATTGTGCCCGTACTGTCTACTTTAGAGGAAATGCAAATCAGAACGGAAAAGAGAATCGAATTCACACAAGAAAAAGTCGTCGGGCTACTTTGTTATGCACAACATTGTCCAAAATTGCAGAAAATCTCGTAATTTAACAACAATTAAGTTTTATAATAGAGAAAGAAAAAGTATTTATACTTTTATTCGAGAATTTAAAATCTATGTGAAATATGTGTCAACTATTGATTTATTTTATACCTGCTTAGCTGATGTGTACATTCAAAATTAGGTAATGTACGTAATGCAAAGTGGTTATTTGGATGTTGATATTATCTTACTCAACATTAATACAAGAAAATAAATGATAGTGAAAACGATAATATTTCATAACAGCTTGACGTGCATGATGTATTTGTAATGCATATGTTAATAATTAATAACATTGCAACAAACTTTAATTAAGAAGAAACAGCATAGTTTATCGATGAAAATTATCTTTTTTGTAATACTGATAAAGTATTGGAATGTTCTTTCTACACAGATTCATCGACTGCTTGGTACCTTTGTGTTTCCCAAACGACTCCCTTTGGCTTTGTGAATCAGACACACTCAAAGGTGAGAGAAATTAAAAACTTGACCATCATGTAACGAAACATTATGCAATTCATTTGAACTAAGAATACAATACGAGAGGAAAGATATTTTGCAAATGTGTTCACCAACCTGGGAGAACAGCTTGTTAAGTTTTAACTTATTCATAAACTGAAGGTACAGACAATGCAAACACCCAATGAAAAGTTTTAGAGAGTCACCGTAGATATATGTTCATTTCTCGGCAGTCTTATGGAAACCACGTGAACAGGAATTTGACTTAAATTTCACAAGAGGTAGATGGACGTTGGTATCCCAGGTGTACCTGACTCTTGAAGTAAGTATTTTTAAACTGCACAATAAGTAGTAGTTGGATAGGTCTTGCGAAAAGTATTAACAATACCAAGCAACAAAATCAGCTGAGTTTTGTTGCATTTACATTCCTCTTGGTATAATTCTAGAAATGGAATGACTTAAACATCTCATAAAACTCATGCAGGGAATTCGTCTTGTTGCAGTCTTATTATAAAACCATTAAATTTATTGGCTATACATTACATACAAAGTGTGCCACCATCAGTTATACGCCTGTATATGTACAAAAATAAGTCATTCCATCTTTTCGAAGACATTGAGTTTGTCTAGCCGTTACATACCACGTGTGACATTACCAATTCCAAGTTATAGCGGTATGTAAGGAAGTTACTTTTATTTGTTAACATTGAGGAATTAGAGACATATCTGACAAACATACCTTTTGTCCAAAATTTTCTTTTAGAGATGTGATCGTAAGAACAATTACACAACAGATGACTTTAGACGGATACAATTGATTCCATTGAGTTTGCATTATATATGCATCTGATGTATATATTAAGAGGACATTGCAGGAGGGGGGGGGGACTAGGACTTTTTGGCCTTGAAAATGGTATCAAGTTTAGAATCCATTTCAAACTTACTAGAATGATATGGAAGTGTCCTTAAACCAGTCAAAATCAACTTTTCTTTTGAACCATCCATTTGATACTGAGCATATACTAAAATATTCAGAATGTGTTTATTCATTTGCATGTGCAGACTAAGGACCAGCATAGTCTAACCAAAATGTGTTCCGGGACAGTTACTCTGCACACGAATGATACCAACGAATATCATGGGTCCGTTATACTGCTACTACAAATTGCAGCGAGTCAACAAGTAAGACACTGTTATTTTATGAAATATTGATTTAATATCATTAAAATCCATCACAATTTTTATGTTTAATGTTAGCTGCTATGATTATTAATCTTCCACGTATAAAACGAATCTCAAAATCTTACATACTGTTATGTATACTGTTACAGATAAGGAAATAATGTATTCAAACAGCCTACAATTAATGTAGAACAAACATTACAAGATCAATCAGAGCATTTGCTATGCAATACTTTTTAATTGACGCGAATTACAGTCAGTCAAAATGCTCTTCGGCAAGTTTGATGAGGAAATTTGATCTCGAAAGGGAATATAGTGGGTAAACGATTATATTTTCCAAGTTACAAGAAATAATAACACCACGTTTAAGCAATGAAATTATAACACCACGTTTAAGCAATGAAATACAAGGATATTAACTATATGTGTATTGTCTGGTTATTCAAATTAGTTGCGTTCATATTATACACAGCGATGACCACGTAGCACCGGGTTTCGACCTCAACATGAGCTCTCAACGACAATATAGAGTCAAGAGTTCAACCAAAGCCTTCCGTCCGGAAAGGCGACAGCTTTGTCAAGTTATTAAATTGCCAGAATCGAAATTGCTAGTCAATTGATCGACGTTTGAATGTCGTTCCTTGGAGTGTAAATTTGGATGAGTTACATTTGGACAAAAATATTTATATATATCGCTAACTGGTACAGTTCTTACTGTCAATCTGCCCGGGAAACGTAACAAAAAAACATGTATTATTGTCATTAAATAAACATGACAACATAACATCCAATTAAAATTCATTTTCTTAGTCTATATATGGGTATGTTTCATCGAAAAAAACATATTCGCTTACAAACTTAATTCATACAAATGTGGTTTCTATCTTTATCAAGATTCCATTATCCTGTCTGATACTCGATGCATTTCGTGAAGCGGACCAGCACAGTATAACTCTGGAAAATGGATACCATGTTCCTGTACTGGCTACTTTAGAGGAAATGCAAATCAGAACGGAAAAGGGAATCGAATTCACACAAGAACAAGTCGTCGGGTTACTTTGTTATGCACAAAAATGTCCAAAACTGCAGAAAATCTCGTAATTTAACAGAGATTAAGCTTTACAATAGAGAAAGAAAATGTTTTCCATATTTTTATCTGAGAATTTAAAATCTATGTGAAATATGTGTCAACTATTGATGTATTATATATCTGATTAGCTGATGTGTATGTTACAAATTAGTTAACATACGTAATGCATAGTGGTTATTTGGATGTTAATATTATCTTACTCAACATTCATACAAGAAAATAAATGATAGTAAAAACGATCATATTCCATAACAGCTTGACGTGCATGATTTATTTGTAATGCATAGGTTCATGATTTATAAATTGCAACAAACTTTAATTAAGAAGAAACAGCATAGTTTATCGATGAAAATTATCTTTTTTTGTAATAGCATGGACACTTCGAATTTCGGACACCTAAGCCTTAAATCACCCCAAAAACTATATCTTCTGGTATAAATCACCTGAAAATATACTTGGTATGGTGGGAGAAGTGTGTTATATTAAGATACACGGCCAAACTTTCTTTCCTGCAAACTGTTTTCACGTTGTAAAAAAGAAGATTCTTCGTGATTGTGGAACTGGTATTTCTTTGCTAGAGTATTGCGAAATTCGGACACTCGTTCCCACAGTGTGGCGCTGGCGATACAATTGTTGGCGCAATTGCTCTTTCAGTAATTATAACAGACTTCATATATCTCCGTCATTTTATCGACAAATATGTAAGTATTTACTTGCACACGGGTCATTTTGGAGAGAAAATAACTGTAGCTTCGTACTTTTTGGTGAAATTTGGCTCTTCCTGTAGGTTGTCATGGTGAAATCGCGTATTTCTTAGGGGTGTCCGAAATTCGCAGTGTTCCGAAATTCGCAATACTGACTATACTGATAAAGTACGGGATTTTTTCTTTTTACATAGATTCATCGATTGCTTGGTACCTTTGTGTTTTCCAAACGATTCCCTTTGGCCTTGTGAATCAAACACACTCAAAGGTGAGAGAAATTTAAAACATGACCATCACGCAACGAAACATAATGCTATTCTTTTGAACTAAGAATACAATACGAGAGGAAAGATACTTTGCCAATGCGTTTACTAATCTAGGAGAACAGCTTGTTAAGTTTGAACTTATTCATGAAATGAAGGTACAAACAATGCAAACAGAACCAATAGAACGGTCACCGTACATATATGTTCATTTCTCGGCAGTCTTATGGAAACCAGGGGAACAAGAATTTGACTTAAATTTCACAAGAGGTAGATGGACGTTGGTATCCCAGGAGTACCTGACTCTTGAAGTAAGTATTTTAAACTGCACAATAAGTAGTAGCTAGATTGCCTTTGCGAAAAATATTAACAATACCAAGCAACAAAATCAGCTGAGTTTTGTTGCAATTACATTCCTCTTTGTATAATTCTAGAAAATGTAAGACTTAACCATATCATAAAACTCCTGCAGGGAATTCGTCTTGTTGCAGTCTTATTATAAAACCATTACATTTATTGGCTATACATTACATACAAAGTGTGCCACAATCAGTTCTACGTCTTTGTATGTACAAAAATAAGTCATTGCATCTTTTCGAAGACATTGAGTTTGTCTAGCTGTTACATACTACGTGTGACATTACCAGTTCCAAGTTATATCGGTATGTAAGGAAGTGACTTTTATTTGTAAACATTGAGGAATTAGAGACATATCTGACAAACATACTTTTTGTCTAAAATTTTCTTTTAGAGATGTTATCGTAAGAACAATTACACAACAGATGACTTTAGACGGATACAATTGATTCCATTGAGTTTGCATTATATATGCATCTGATGTATACATTAAGAGGACATTGCAGGAGGAGGGGGGCTAGGACTTTTTGGCCTTGAAAATGGTATCAAGTTTAGAATCCATTTCAAACTTACTAGAATGATATGGAAGTGTCCTTAAACCAGTAAAAATCAACTTTTCTTTTGGACCATCTTTTGATACTGAGCTTATACAAAAATATATATTCAGAATGTGTTTATTCATTTGCATTTACAGACTAAGGACCAGCATAGTCTAACCAAAATGTGTTCCGGGACAGTTACTCTGCACACTAATGATACCAACGAATACCATAGGTCTGTTATACTGCTACTACAAATTGCAGCAAGTCAACAAGTAAGATACCGTCATGTTATGAAATATTGATTTAATTTCATTAAAATCCATCACACTTTTTTTTAAATGTTTAATGTTAGCTGCTTTGATTATTCATCTTCCTTGTATAAAACGAATCTTAAACTCCTACATACTGTTATGTATACTGTTACAGGTAAATTAATAACGTATTTAAACAGCCTACAATTAACGTAGAACAAACATTACGAGATCAATCAGAGCATTTGCTGTGCAATACTTTTTAAGTGACGCGAAATACAATTAGTCAAATTGCTCTTCGCGAAGTTTAATGAGCAGATGAGGAAATTTGATCTCGAAAGTGAATAAAATGGGTAAACGATTCTATTTTCCAAGTAACAATGAAACTATAACACCACGTTTAAGCAATTGAATACAAGGAAATTAACTATGTATGTAATGTCTCGTTATGCAAATTAGTTGCGTGCATATTATACACAGTGATGACCACGTAGCACCTGGTTTCGACCTCAACAAGAGCTCGCAACGAAAATATAGAGTCAAGAGTTCAACCAAAGACTTCCATCCGGAAAGGCAACAGCTTTGTCAAGTTATTTAATTGCCAGAAACGATATTGCTACTCAATTAATCGAATTTGAATGTCGTTCCTTACAGTGCAAACTTGGATGAATTACATTCGAACGAAAACATATATATATATATATATATATATATCGCGAACTAGTACAGTTCTCACTGTCAGTCTGCTTAGAGTGAGAATCAACTTTCTTTTTCTACGATAAGTTGCTGTCTCTTTTAAAGTGTGCTAATGCATTTAGTGTGTGTCTCTACTTTGAAAGAAAAAAATTACCACGCCATCGCATATCAACACTCCATGTATAGACCATATTAGGCCAACATAAACGACATGGAATTACAAATGTTTTAATATAACTTTACTTCTGGTTCTCAAACTGGTATAATTCCTTTAGATATATCACTGAATGTCATGTTGTAGTCTACAGTATAGTAATTACAGTATTTATATTTTTTGGGCTTTGTTTTGTAATTCTGGAATATTATGTGACATATACCGTGATGAACAAAATAAACCTTTGACTTTGCACGATGGTCTGGTAATCTCACAAATGTATTTCCTTAGATTCAGATTACCAGTGTAATGTTGAAGTCATTTAGCTCAGCGGATCAAAATCATCTTATCCTGGAAAGTAGGAACCGTGTGCCTTTACTGCCCACCTTGAAGGAACTACAAATCAAAACTAACAAAGGGAAAGAATTTACCCAGGACCAAGTAATTGGAATATTTTGCTATGCAAAACAATGCCAACAGCTGAAGAAAGTGTCGTAAGTAATGACAAACCGTTTACTGGTATGTGTTTCATTCACGTTTACTTACTGAATGGTAAATTACCAACCAGAAAACTATATAACTGTTTTCTTGAATTTAACGTTTAGCTGGATGTTAGATGAATACATACTTTCTATTAACGCGTACGTACAACGGTGCAGTGATGTTTGTGTTGTCCATGTCTTAGTAACGATGTTTTGATTTGGACGTATATGCTTGTGGATATCAGTTTTTTAGCATAATAAGATAAACTGATTTCTGCATGTCATAACTTTTCAGTTGAAATAATTAACATGACGGATATATCTCAAACATGACATCATAGTTACATTATTTGACAGTTTACCATAAAGGCTTAATCAATTAACACATTCACCACCCACAAACTTCCTTTCTTACAGATTCATTGACTGTTTGTTACCTCTGTCACTTCCAGTCGGTTCTCTTTCTCCTCTTACGAAGTTACATGACATTGAAGGTGAGTACATAGAAAACACTAAATGTGTTACGCATCAAAAGCAATATGTGATCCTTTGTGGGATAATAAACGGGTGACATCCTTATATTGTACAAGTCAACGGAGAGTATCACATCAGTACATATTAGTACATTTACCTTTAAATATTGACACGATTTATGTCTATTAACATGTTTGATCTATAAACAAGTGGTTTCATGGTTTTTCTTCCCAGTTTCATGGAAACCGTCGAAACCTGACTTGCACTTAGATTCTTCCAAAGGTAAATGGGTGTTGAACTCCATGGAAGGCATAACACTTGAAGTAAGTCTTTGACCACTCTCTTGAGTGCAATGATGCCTTTATTGCCCGTTTGTATCATTAGTTGGGCAACAAATTCTTAAATGTTCGTATAAATGTAAGACCGATCATCCAATTAACATCTACTTTGGGAAACGGCACCAATTTTACTAGTTAATTTATATGCATGTAATAAAAAAATACTTAGATAAATTAAAATACAAACTGAACTTTCGATTATAAATTACACTTTTCGCCATTGGTGTACGTTATCCGAATAAACAAGAATCAGCTTCATATAGATATATGGAACCATTTACTGGCATTATGGAGGGCCATTTCAACGTTAGACTATCTTCCATAAACCAATTCCTTCGTACTCACACCATATTCCACGTGTAAGTAGAATACAGTGAAAGAAATGAGAAAAACTAAATGAATAATCACACTGAGTAGGTAGTGAACAGTGATGTGATGAACCTGAGTTTGTTGTGATTTAAATTTAATAAATCACACTCATTGTGTTATTATTTCCAATTAATTTGATCGCTTTACGAATAGGCAACTAGAATCTACGTTACAGGAATTCATTTAACACAACAAATGCGTTACATGCAAAACAGTTAAGGTAGCATACGCCCATTAAAAGCCCCATTGACTTCACCGGATAGCTGACAAGTTGGCCTTTCATGGCATTATCAATTTTCCGTAGCATGACCATGTAGATTTTTTGCTATCCGAGCCGGAAGTTTTCGTCACTTGTAAACAAACCTCTTCACTCAGTGGTAAACAATTTTCCTACGCTGCTCCTGGGAGGCCTTAAAGGGGTCTAAAAATGCCTCAAATGACCCAATTTTCTCACTCCATGTACTTCCATTCGTGCTCTTCAACATGCAAGCCACAAAAAACTAGATCATGATTGATAACAGGTCAAACAAGATATTCTCCTGCTGCTTTTTTGGCACTTTTCCTGAAGGAGAACACATGGGGCGGATTGATATAGACGCTAATAGGAGTATGCCACCTTAGGCGACGCTGTTATTGTGTGCATTTTACAGAGATCGTTACTGTTACTCAGTTACTTGTTTCCTTTTCAATCGTTGCAAGTAGTTTTCAGATTTGAAATTGTCTCCGAATGCACGTACTGAAATTAAAACAACACTTTAATGTTTTATTTATTATCATTATTTTTTTTGGGGGTCGGGGTTGGGGTTGGGGGGGTTACACAGAAACATGAAATGCAGTTACTTACAAAACCAATAACCACATCGAATGCATGTACACCAAATCGGCAACTTCCCTACACATAGAACATTTAGATAATGATAGGTGAATAATTGAAACGGCATTACTATGAATGATAACTAAGTTTTCTAGGAATTATGATTATTCGAAGAGCTCCACTCCTCTAAAGAATTTTCTGTAAACAAAACAGGGACGGTACAAACATTGGCAAATTTACAAGTTTGACACATATGATGTTTGATACCAGTCCCGGCGCCAGAGTGGAGAGGGTGCATTGGGGCATTTCTCAAATCAAGTCCTCACCTCCCCTCAATCGGCTGCGGTAAAGCTAGACTGAATCATTCTCCGTTTCGTCCATGTTCTGTTGAAAATATACTAGGCTAACACAGTTCTAAACCGGGGTAAACTTGGAATTGAAATTGGATGTCTAACGAATGCATGTCTGTGCTAAGTTAAATAGCTACACTATAACAAACATTATTTGGAATCGCTAAAGCTAAGTTATATTGCAGAAAAAATATAATGTATTTTTGCTTCAAACTTGCTAGAAATGTTAACAAGAACTATATAACAGTGTTCAACTTCCGGGCTTTATGTACTCCTAGCCAAGAACAATGTACAGTACCAAATATCAACGAATTATATTTTGTTACAATTGAAGGTGGTGTCGAAATCGATCAACATCCAGTTGAAAAATGGTGAAAACACAACCATGGTTATATGACATTGATTTTCATAAAAATATTCATAAATAAAGATTTGGTTCATGTGGCATTCTTGCAAGTGTAAGTATTTGAAACATAAATGTTTGCTTATCTCATTAAACCCTCCCAATCCCCCTCGTTATCACAGTGTGGTCTGATTCTCATTAGCCCTTTCAAACAAAATTGCTCTGAACAAGTCAACTTTGATTCAGTAATTGAAACTTCAATAATCAAATGTTATCGTCTTCTGTATATTAAAAGCAGAACAACTCTACCTGCATCGTAATATATACAATATACTTCTGTGTATTTCGACAAACACATATATGAATTCTCACTTTCTTTTGTTTTATGGTTGTAGTTGCTAGAAGAATGAGAATAAGTATCTACTCTTTCCCAGAGTGATCTTTATAAACCAAGCACGCAAAGTCGTATTCAAAGATGTAGCTAAAATGACAACAAAAATGACAGCAACTTTGTGCGTCTAAGCCCCTATCCCCAAAAAATATATGTATGTGAAAGGAAAAGTGTACACCTCTCCCTTTAGACCCTCTAACAAAACGAGTATTAACATAGTTCCTTATCCCCTCTCTCCTCTCCCCTACCGCTCTAAAACTCCAATATATGTAACATAAAGTAAAGCATATATGGTGTCATGAAGAGTCATATAAACGCAATCATTATTATAATTAAGTTCCGTGACTGGTCTTAGCACCATTTTGAATACAATCCCTATAAACGAAAGTATTCTCAAGAAGAGGTTATCTCCAAAACATTGGACATTGAACGGACATTACCAAAAAAATGCCCAAGCTCTTGCTTAATATCCAATTCGTAACAAGGAGCAGAGTCTATATGGTGTTATTAAAAGTTAAAAGTCAAAGCGTTCATTTAAATTAACGGTTCCTTGAAGAATACATTTTGGCTGGATAGTGAAGTATCAGTTCCCGCTCACAGCTTTCATGAACGGTTCATATCATGTGAAATTGTGATACTCAAGGAAACAATATAAATATATTATAACTTGAAGTTCGCTTCATATTCATGTGAAGACGACTCTAATTCCATTTCCAGAGTACAGATCAAAACAGTTTACGACGTCTGTGTTCCAGTAGTGTGTTTCTAACGGAAACTGATAGTAAACAACAGATGTCTACGATATTGCTACTTGAAATTGCATCAAGTCACAACGTAAGTAACTTATAATTTAACACAGCCATACTACTTCAAGATTATTAGAACTTTTACGATTTTGTTTAGATTATTCACCAGTTAAATGTTTTGTCAGTTGAAAAACATACGCAACCCTAACCATTCCGATAACGGTACATCGAATTACCATGTGTCCATTACACTGAAAACTTAAATTGGTCCACCGACTAACATAACGTTAGTCCATCTGGTGCCTCTACCGACTAACATAGCCTTAGTCAGTTGCTACCGACTAATTTATTCCTTAGTCGGTTGGATTTCTTAGTCGGTCATCTTAGTCCGTCAGCTTAGTCGATCAACAATATCTTAGTCGGTAAATGTATATTAGTCAGTTACATTAGTTGGTGACATTAGTCGGTCTTTACCGACTAATTTATATGAGCCACCGACTAGTTTATAGCAGGTTTTACATAAGTCAGGATGGTGCCTCTACCGACTAACCTTTCTTAGTCGGTATCGACTGACTTGTTGCACTGACTGGTATCAGTGAAAGAATTAAACCCGACAAGTTTCACTGACTAGAATCACTGAAAGAAAAGAGAGCAGAAGAAACACAAATGATGTGTACGTTGGCAATATTTAATCTGATAAAACTTCTGATTTCTACAAAAGCTGACTTTCAACAGATGGAGTAAAAATCACTGTAAACAAAAATCTGAAAATATCATTTTATTCCAACAAAGTTAAGACAAGTTAATGGTTCAAACATGAATCGCAAAAGTATAGTACTGCACAATAATGCAAAGTTGGGGGCAATGAAAAAGAAAACATAAATTTGGAGTTTTAACAAGAAAGCAAACTTCTGAAGTAAAAACTTTCATATTACGCATTAAAAAAATACATATATTATGAAAAACCAACTAAATATGTTCATGAAAACAATGATTCCATGTATTGCTGTGGCAAGTAAGAAGGTACTTCTATCTGCTAAAACAATATAAAGGTTATTTTTTTTCTCAATCATTATATCAAAATAAAAGTTACAGCTGCATAGATAAAAGTTATTCAAAAGCTAGCATTACCAAATTATGTAGTCTGCAATTCTGCATGCTAGGCAGACAATATTGAATAGCTAGTCAGACAGTAACCTTTTGAAGGGAATTCATTCTTAAATTGGCTACCCATCAGATCTTACAAATATTTACCTACGAGGAAGCATGTATTTGTTAAGCATATTTAAACTGCAACACATATGTGACTACAATATACCGTCGATTCTGGAGTTTGAATAAAAATCTGAATACTGTTTAATGGCATTTGTACATACTGATTACTAGAAGTGTTAGTTCTTTAAAAAAAAAGGCAAAAGTAGATAGATGACTTTGCCAAGTAAAAGTCAACATCAGTCTATAATAGTGTTGGTTAAACCACTTGATTTGAATACAAAACTAAATACCACTTAATGGTAAACAATAACTGTTAAAACAAAATAATAAATAGGGGTTGAATCCCACTTTGAAAAAGAACTGTCTGGAAAAATTCCTCTGTAAAGTTAACTTGTAAGTGACAGCAATATGCTGTCATTTTGAATAAAACTAAAGACTGTTTAATGGTAAGCAATAACCATTGAAAAAAAATAATATGTTACTAATGTTTTATGGCCTTCTTTGTTTACGATTGATGTCAGCTTCTCGGATATGTATTTGCTGAACCTTGCAGCTTCCTCAGTAAGTTGTAGCTTTCTTTCAAATGTTCCATGAATTGTTCTGCAAGAAACAAAGTGAATGAACACTTTAAAGAATTGACTCATCATGACTTACAGTAACAGTGTGATCCTAAAACTTAAAAAACCCTCTTGCATTGCTAGATGAATGCTTTCATGGAAAGTTAAGTTCAAACTTTCCTGGGGTTTAGAATGTCTCACGATATTTATCTCTGTTGGTACCCAACCTGTATGGACTAGCAATCACAGTCTAACCAAGTACATTATTTTGTCTCAAATACAAAGGGACAACCTTCTCACCTAATTGAAAGATGTACTTTGAAGTTGAAGCAACAATGGATTCTTGAATTATGACAATCACAAAGTTCTGAAACCCTCCAAGGGCAAAATATACACCATGACTTAAAGCAACTTTCTTTTTTGGAGTTATAGCATTGACAAGCATTTTAGAGTTAGACCTATACTGACCATGAACCTATAACAACAACATATAGGTAGTATGCTTACCAACAACAATTAACATGATTGTTCAAACTTTTCAAGTGAGGTTATGCATTTCATCATAATCAGAAAGTAATGCAATACCAAGGTAGCTTAAAGGACATAATGGTAAAGAACTTCTACCACCCAAAGATGGTTCTATAATTAGCAGAGATTAAGCCAATTCATATATATATATACCAAAACAAAGAATGTCTCTTCAGTTTTGCATGCATTTGAGCTGTTGCCCTTAGTAAAAGGGCAAGCTAGCTTTTGTTTCTAAACATTGGACGGACAATTTTGGTTTGGCTTTGAATTTGGTTTCGCTCAATCTTTTGGTTGGAAAAAGTCATGAGCTTGTAATATAAATGGTTACTTGTTTGGAAGATTTTCATAATGACTAACCTTTCATAGCATTAACCTTCACGGGATACAACAGCGGTTTTGCATCTTTGTCACTGTTGAATCTTGGGCAAGAGTTCCTCACGACTTTCGTTTTAAAGTGTTGGTACCCCAAATCGACACCAGTAAAGTCTTCACGAACAAAGAGTGTTTCTCCTAACTACAAATGGCCTCCCACTTGTCTTCAGGAAGTCACAAATCTGCACCAATATTGACCTGTGAACAGAAAATATGATATACGTGTAAGCCTAGATACAGATATAGCACATGATAACTCACATTATCATAAAAATACATTTACATTAAAATTTTATTACATATTGGGAGGTAAACATTTAAATCTAGGTCCCTCAAAGTATAAGCCAGGAATAGCAGCTTTACCAAATAAGTATTAGCTTTGCACAGCATAACACCAAGTTATTTTTCAAAGCTTAATAATCATGTTAATCATGTTAATAATGATCCCAAATCAGTAAAAATTTGGACAAACTTATGAAGCTTGCACGTAAAAGATGTACCAGACTGTTTTTTTTAAACAGGTTATGAAAAGTATCTTTAATATCATTACACAATTGGGTACAATAGTTAAACTCACTCTTTCATCTTTTTTCTCTATGGTACTTGTTCTTTTGCTTTTTGGACTCTCGGATAATCTCTTTTTTTTTCTGCGAAGGGTACAAATATATCATGTTAAAACATAATGTCTTTAAGCCATATATAACACAGTTCTCCTCTTCTGTTGCCTCCACACTGGTGTCGTACATCAAATGACCAGACTACAGAGATAATAAAACATAGGCTAAATCTTTGTTTGTTTTTATGATCTAAAAATATAAAATGTTAGAAACACAAATGCACTGAGCCAACTTATTTATAGGCCTAATCGTTTTTAGTTGTTATTTTGCTTGCTCACTTAACAAGCCTGTTTAGACCTAGGCTAGAGAAGGATCAGTACTTTGTTATACAAATTTTGTCTTTCGGTCTTTTTGATTTAGTCTTACTAGTAGTACTTAAGTATATAATACCGGTGACTAGCCAAATTAATTTGTTCAGCCTACTTTGACTGTAAGTTTGAAGGTCTAGCCTTGCTTATTCAATATCACATAGCCTTCCCATTTAGATTCACATGGGAAATGACAGGAAATCTTTACCAAATGAGCGTAGACTTCAAATAAACTATTGAGACTTAGTCCCAGCATTTTTTTTTTGGAAATAAATTAGAAGATTATGTGCCACTGTTCAATCTAGCCCAATACACACATAACACATTGTTAATTGGTGTTTAGAATGCACACTTTAGTGTTGAGAATGCACTGCAGTACCCAGTAGAAGCCTAGGCTACCCACTGTCATTACACTTGTGTATTGCGAAACGCCAGCATAACAACGGTTACACGTACTGCGTAGCGTAACACTAACCATAATACAGTACTAGTGCCAGTGGCCTAACAATTAACATTAGTTTTACCTCCAAGTTAAAGGAATAACAGGTAGGCCGATGGCGGCGGTTAATACTTCCATTCTTCTAATGACCTCCTTGGGTGATTTACGGTTGAAAGTTGCTTAGAGTGATCGTATGAAACTATGCCAAGCAATGCTTGCGCTGTACGAACAGCAAGCTGCAGTTGCTTCTCGGTTTCGAAATTTAATATGGTGTTGAAGTCAACGTTCAACTTAAACCTCGTACACAATGTGATAAGTAAAAATGGAGAAAATTGTCTTAGGCCTCCCAATTTGAAAGTTTCGTTTCACTGAAAATTATAAATATCATTAATTTATATCAAAAATTTAAAACAACAATAAATAAGAAAAGATTGAATCACCATATAATTTAAACACTTATTATTTTTATCTTGATCTTGACTTGGCAATATGCGCCTTACTTTCATAGACCTTAGTCCGTCGCCACCGACTAAGCTACGATTATGGCGCAAATCGGGTGTCCGTATCGTTCTTAGTCCGTGGGTTAAAATACCTTAGTCCGTCGTCACCGACTAAGCTACGATTATTTTTTTCCTTAGTCAGTGTGAACCGACTAAGAATCAGTGATGAAACGAAGATTTTTGCTAGTCCGTGTGCATTGACTAACGTAACAGACTAATTTAACGTTAGTCCGTGGCAATATTGACTACTTTATTTTTTCAGTGTATAAGCAATGATCAAAGGCTACAAATCTGACCGAGATGATGAAATTTTATTTAGGCTCCAAGTGTCAGTGTCTGAGTAAGTCGTGATTAACAGGTGTGGTACGATTCCTGTTATACGCAGCCAATGGTATCACTGTTTTTAATATTTAAACACCCCCACGACACACAAAGAACATTCACCTCGATACGACATAGTGTCGTCCTTATTTGCCTCAAAAATATCAGCATCAGCCTAAGTGATGATATACTGTAACGAACGTATGGTAGACTATGAAACAAGCGACAGGGGAGCGTTCAATTATCTCCAAACGTATCAAAAGTATCATTTTCCTTAGAAAATGAGTTGGAACCCTGCAATCAGACTGAAACGGAAAACAAAAATATATTATCTACTGTTAGTGTTCTCTCCAGTTTAGACGATTTCATTGATATTTTAAGAGTTGCAAATGTATCGTCCCTACAACAATATCTAGTCTTGTCTACGCATACTCGTCCCCCTCTCCGTCACATGTGTTTATGAAGTGCGCCACCGATTTCGCACAACCGTCGATACAGGCCAGTGTTTGAATTTCAATATGTGCGAAAGTGTCATTTTTCATTTTATGTTTTGGATTAAAAAGGAAAATAACTACATTTGTCTAACTTATCTTTGCTGAATTTTATAGACGAGACAAGTTTACAGAAGTTCTATGTATATGGTACAGTAGAAGGAATGTTGAGGAAGAATAACAAACAGCCCACACAATTTAAAACATGTGTTAGCTTCCTTTCACCGTACCAGCAGTAATTCAACAATACACATGTTCTCAAATTCAAAGAAAGCCGCACAGTGAGCGTTGATCATCTACGCACGTAGACGTACGTTCACTATGTGTGGATATTCAGTTCGTTGCCTACTTACTTAAACAGTGTACTGTGTGACTGCTAATGGAATTACACCATGTATCTTTTGCTGCTGTTATTATATTGACTTACGGTACGGTAATTGTAGGCCTAGGCCTATTTAAAGTTAACAAGTATAGGCCTAGGCATGTGTTCTATATTTTGTCTTCTTTTTGTAACATTGGTCGTTGAATAAAAATTGAATGTAGACATATTCCTTCTTTTTATAACCTTGTCTGTCTGAAATGTCCATGTTTTACTACATTTGTTCTTCATGAGGTTTGAGCCAGAAAAGTCAAAAATTTCGTCAAAAACATCAGCGGAGTAGAAAATACTTGTAACAGTTAGATGATAAACGAGTCATTTAGATCTACAAATCGAAATTGTTTTAATCCGCAAAACAACATGTGTTTTAAACGCTGTTCTCAAACATGGTAATCCGTTGGTAAACTTCCTTTAATGTTTTCAAGTTAGACAACATCTGGCCTACATAGTCGAGTAAAATAATAGTCAAGCTCATCAATATAATGATCAATCTCTTAATCTTCTTTGATTTGCATATGTACTAGTGATCCAGTTTCACTTTTATTCGTTTATCTAGCACCGACTGATAATCATTAATGTCGATGTTATACTCAAGGACGTAGACAGGGGGGAGCAGGGGGAGCGACTGCTCCCCCCTTTCAGTTTCGAAAAAAATGTTTAGAAACTGTCGTTTTTTTAGCATGGTATTTTGTCAGTGCTCTTTTGATCTTGAATACTCGTCAGCACCGTTAACTCGATTATAATCGTTGTAACATTCACGCCTACTGATTCAACTACTTACTTCGTTTGGCAGATGCAATTAGCTAAATTTAGCCTATAGCCTATTACAAGCCTACAGTTGGCCACAGCGTAATGTAATACATATTGCCTTTATAACCGCACTCTATGGAATGTCACGAACCGTATGCACAACAACGTCGACAACGTTCGTTTTCAT
Organism: Apostichopus parvimensis; assembly: GCA_000934455.1. Taxonomy (NCBI): domain Eukaryota; kingdom Metazoa; phylum Echinodermata; class Holothuroidea; order Aspidochirotida; family Stichopodidae; genus Apostichopus; species Apostichopus parvimensis. The sequence continues at coordinate 107,889 of KN882711.1, forward strand.
CCTTTCTATGAGTCGTCCTAAGGTGTTGCACGAACAGCATGTTATGAAGCTAAGCTAGCAATCGTACGTGATACGCACTTCCTATAAATAATTATTACACTGCTAATACACTGCGATAACGATATTTTTTTAGACCACTGCATATCTGGCTATATTACAAAATATGAAAGTTTATATTGTCCATCAGTTAAGTTCGTCAAATGTATTAAAGTCCAGACATTGGACAATAAACAAGAATCATGCGACTGGAAATTTTTTAAAAGGGCACTATGTTTGTCTTTCTGATATATTACGTAAAAGAACAAGTAAAAGAATTCAAACAGGAAACAAAATCTGCTGATAATATGATATCATATGATCAGGGGCGTAGCCAGTATGTAGCACTGTAGGCCCGGGCCTACACTTTTTTGGCCAAGTTACCTTTTTTTAAATACACCCATAGTTCAAATCCATAAGCTTGCTGGACGAGTTTAAGATTCTAGACAGGAAAAACTATTGAAATGAACGTAGCAAGAATGTGGCTAAATTAGATGACCTATTCTTCTGTCATCTAGGCTGTCATTTCTATCGCGTGTCGTTTCATTCAACACTCTACCCGCCGAAAAAGACTAGATTCCGATCTTGTCAGTTTTTTAACATCTAGTTAAAAACCCGTTTACGCAAATAATATTTCAGTTGAGAAAACAGTTGAGAAATTTGCATCAGATGGCAATCGTCGGATAGCTCTCGCCTTCTCTTATTAGGCTAACTTAAACATTTACTAGCTATACATTTGTATCAAAGACAATTACTGGCTATAGTTGTATCAAAGACATTTCTGGCCTATCTGTGTATCTACAAGTATCAGAAGTTGAAAAGTAAGACTACTCTGTACATGTACCTTGCTAATTTTAAATACATTATGTAGTATTGAATTACGTACTATTTTAACTCGTTTGTTTTTTGGGGTTTAAAAGTGATATTGAATGAGGTGTCTCAAGTTAGCAAGAGGCCAGGGAACCAGAATGAACACTCGGGAAGGGCCGTTTCCGGCCATCTGGGGGGTTTGTAAAACCAAAAATGTTCTTGTACGCTCCGCGCCAGCCGATAAAATCCATATCAAAGGCAAAAAGTGCTCCCCCCTTTCAAATTCCTGGCTACGTCGCTGGTTATACTTAGGTCTAGGCTAGTATTACCAGTTATACTAATACTAGTTGGCGTGGTAGACAGGCGTTAGTAAAACAAATGTACGTAAAACAAATAACGTACGCTTTTTCAAGAAAATAAAAACAAGCAACATGTTTGTGATCTAAAACATTTCTCACGCGGACGTCCTAACCACGTCACATGATACCGGACAGTAACAATATTTATGAGTCCAGGTTACACTACTTACAGTTACGATGTCAATTTTTCGCTATCAACGTGTTGGTCATTAGGAAGCAACGTTAGCCTTTAAATTCAACCGTTAGCTACGGCTAGTATAATATTCTCTTACCGAGGAAGGTAATAGCTTAGAAGAAAGAGATATATAGGCCTATATATCCCCCGACATCCTTTGCTTTTAGGCTAGGCATACAATACTTCCACCGTGAGAGAGCTAACGATTACAGGAAAATTTTATAAAATAAATATTGAATGAGAAAGTTTGACACAAATGAGTCTATGAAATTACTTTATAATATGATATAACAGTGTCTTCGTTCATACTGGACATGTTATTCTTAAACCGGGCCAGCTATATCGGCCTTCTGCCAGAGTACTGGTTATTCGGTCGGCTGGCGATTGGAAAGTCTAACACATATACAACACAAAATTAATATAGGACTACATGATATTTGTTTCGTTACAAGGATTGGAAATGACTTTATCGTTATTATTATGAAATTTATTGCACATAGGGTATGTCCCATAAACACACGTATTGAGATGCGATATATCTCCCGGGAAGGAAAGTCCTTTCTAGTGGGCCACTCACGGCAGGCAAGTTATCGAGTCTCCGCTAGTGTGGCTGTACCAATGTATTAATGCTCCGACTGACAGGGATAACAACAAAATAGAATAGATTATGAAAACTACAGAAATAGTCAATATATGCACACAATATGATATAACGGGCAAATGGTAAAATATTCATCCCTTTCGGGTGCATTTTTAACCGAATCAGTTTTCTAAGTTAGTTTTTATAAAATCATCACTATATTCATGCTTTTGTTTGACTGCTACGTTTGGCAAGCAAGTTTGAACAAGTGACTGCGCCTTTTTTTTAATTTCTTTTTTAAAGGAAATAAAATTCCTAATGTTATGCAAAAAAAATAAAAAATTAAAGACAGTTCTGTTTTAAAATTCATAATTAATTTATTACCTTTTAGTCATTTTCTTGTTTGTTCCACGAAAAAATACGTGCCAGGCGTATTTATCCATCATGCATGAACTATAAGATAAGTTAACTGTGATCTTTCTTTCCTATTCTTCAGATTCCAATACCTGAACTATGCCTACGTTGGTCCTTCAGTGGATTTGACGGTAAAGATATCAGACTTGAGTCCGGTCTTTGTTTACCAAGCCTAACTTCAGTAGAGAAGATATCCATCAATGCAGGAATACAGAAACAAGAATTTACAGAGGAAGAAGTGATCGGATTAATAAACTATGGAATAAATTCACCAGGATTCAAGGCATTATGGTAAGGAAAAAACATTTTGACCTTAGCAGATAATATGTGGGTAAGAGGTGAAGGTGGGGTAGTCAGAGGGTTGGCGTATGGGGTATATAGAAGGGGATAAAGTAATGGTTATTTGGCAGTGATATATTTATTTTAGTTAAATGTACAAGTCTTGTGTTGAGACGAGCGGGTTAAATTGTTGCAATATTTGGAAGAATTTCTAAGTTGTGAAATATGTTAAACGTTTTATTCCGTTACTGATTGTGCAGTGTAAAGCACATCATAATGATTGTCCACACGTTACAACGCCACACGGTAAGTTGGAAAGTGTTTTTTTTTTCATATGATAGGAATAATGAATAACTTTATAACTTATAAACGAACTAAAACTAAAAGTGCAGTGAAATCATATGTATTTTGTTTATTTTCCAATACAAATATATGTTATAAAATGAAAATATTTCCAAGAGTTATGCAACTTTAATTAATAAATATAAACAGTTAAAAGTCAAATATTGAATAGGGGTAAGGAGGGGTGATGGAAGGGTTTTTTCTCCATCATAATTAGTGGCTGATACCTGTTTCCCCCTGTTAAAAGCTCTTTTTTCTTCTTCAATAGAACAAATTCATAGACAAATAAATGTCCTCCATGATATTTATTACCGTAATGACAACAGATACTCGTTTATTTTATACAATTAAATATTTACTTTCCCTGCTTTCTTTACCTTTGAAGGCTCGAGGACTGTAAACTACCGTCATCGATCAATCCAGATATCATACCAGAAGAATCAAGATCAAGGAATATTAAAGGTACGAAATTACATTTAGAATTAAAAGAATTATCGATCAAATAGATTTTTTTATTTCAACGTTTCACATATTTCTGAAGAGAGAGGGAAGTGTGGTGGATGGGGAAGTGGTGTGGGGGAGGGAACTAGTAAGTATGATGGATGGGTGCGGGGGAGGTACTAGTATAATGAGATATATGTTGGCAAGAATGAACCTAGAATGGTAGAGGTAGTTCTTTGAAATGAATCTCTATCTCTCTTTCTTGCATACCACAAACATAGCAGTCATGTCTTGGGGTGAGACGGAATGGGGAGGAATTCCTAAACATGTGTCTTCCTTCGGTGTTCCTTGAGCTGATTTAAGCCAGTGTTCTATGAAATGTAATAGATTTTAGTGTTTTGAGTTAGCATTGTTAGCCTGTAAATAAGGAGTGTGAAGTATATAAGCCGGAAGTATTCGATGAAAAAGAGAATATAATTATTGGTTGGATTACTAGTGACTGCTGATTTCTAGTACTTTATTAGTAATTAATTACTATAGAGAACACTAAATGGGTCAGTTTACTGATATTTGACTCCTCTAAAACTAGTACAGGTACTTTATCTTCGACTTTTAACATATTAGGAGTGTGTCTAACAATTAGATTTGAATCTTAGGTATTGTTTTAAATATGTCGTGTATTACTGTGATAATTGATCGATTTTATTATTCAATCTATTTTTACAGTCATATCATCCGGTGAAGCCAAGTTTCTTGACCTTGAATCTGGTAAATGGAGGAAGGTTGGTAGATTATGGTATTTTAAAGTAATTTATAATCATAAATAATGTTAGTTGCCGGTATGGAATCTTTTTGGGGGCAGACGATATGATTTTTACAGGAAAGAAAATAATATTTCACATTCCTAGTTCTCAATATCTTGCTCTTAACTCTATAGATGCATTTATTTGTAGCTGAATAATTTCATCATTACAGAATGATATCTCGTTCGATATCGAGTTAAGTCATCACACAGCGGGTTCTTTCAAATCCTCCTTTGTTTTGATGTTTGTTTTTCGTTTAATCTGATTAAATTAGAATGTTCACTCAACTGTTATGTACTTTGAATTCAAGAGATTCTTCAAAATGCGTTTTTTACTCCGTGGGATATTGTTGTTCTTTAATGTGTTTCAACGTAAGTAAGATGATGATGTCACTCAATCGTACATTTCTAGATGCATTCATTAATGTTAACGTATTTACCCTTTAAACATATAGTGTGAGAGCTTCACTGTAAAGGAAGTAAAACATACATAGTCAAACAGTAAACTTTAACTAATACTAAACTACGTTTTAAATATCTGATGAATTAACCAGTCTATAAATCTACGCTATTAACACCAAACTTCATTGTCTCCTTAACTCCTCAATTTTACATTAATATTATTCTATTTAATCATTATTATTTATTTATTTCAATAGCCCGATGAAATCCAGATTATTACAGAGATGTGTTCAACATATCAGAGCATCAACAGAGACACCAGTGAGTCTGTACAGAGGTCAATCATAGAGCTCCTGGTGGAAGCATCCAATCATGACGTAAGTAACATTTTAATACAGAAATATTGTTCCCTGTTTTACGGATTGTAACGAAAATTTACTTTTGTTTAAATTGAAATTAAAATGAATACAGAAATAGATGAAGTGATTGATCAACATTCCTAAATAGTAGAATACCTCAATAACAAACTGATTCCTAAATATGAAATGTTTAATTCTTAACAGTTCACTGTAAAACCAACCCGACCTCAACCTGATCTTCCCGATTTACTTCTTTTTTAGCATTTACCTAATTTTAAATATATCAGTTCCGGGTCATACCCCTCCCTCACCCTTACCCCTCCTACAAACCCAATACTATGACCCTTTCTCTTTAAAACTATGATTAAAAAGTCATAGCAATCATAATCTTGAACCTGATCAATTCTTGATGAGAACACAATACATTTAATGAGTATACGTTTTCTTCGCACTCCCCCACATTAAAGCACTCCCTCCTTATATACCCCTATAGTCCATCGGGGCAGGCCTCAAAATGTGCTTAAAAAACGACTTTCGTTGCACATATTTAGTACCAAGGTTTGTTGGTTGGAAGTTGTAGAGGGATGTCCTGGGAACCTTTTTCACGATGTTGGATGATTGGAGAGGTGTTATTTTTCGAGTAAACAACAAACAAATGACGTCACTCTTATACGGTGTACAACAATTACAACAAAGCAGTTCCTTGTCACAGCAACATAAAAACGGCATTTAAATGCTCTTGCACTTATTAGAACCTAGATTTTTTTGTTGATAGTTATAGAGGGATGTCCTGAGATAATCTTAGGGGTTGTTGGATGCTTGGAGGGATGTTATCTTACGTGTAAACAACAAATGACCTCACTATGAAGTGTGGGCTAAATTGAAAATCAACAATTCACAGCAACATGATAATATTTTTTAAATGTTACTAAACCTATTTAGAACCAAAGTTTGCTGGTTGGATGTTGTAAAGAAATGTCATAAGAATACTTGAAAAGTTGTTGGATGCTAAAAGAGGTAATACTTTACGAGTAAACAATAAACATATGACGTCACTGTTATAGGTTGGACGACAATGAAAACTCAGGCGTTCCTTGTAACAGCAACATGGAAACGACATAATATATGTTCTTGCACTTATTTTGAAACAGGATGTGTTGGTTGAAATTAATAGAGGTATATAAAATAATATGTAAGGAATTGTTGGGTGACAGGAGAGGTGTTATTAAACGAGTAAACAATATACATATGACGTCACTCTTAAACGTTATACGATCATGAAAATATAGCAGTTTCTTGTCACAGCAAGATGATAACATAATTTAAATGTTCTTACAATGGTAGTATTTAGGACCAGGCAATTTTGGTTGAAAGCTATATAGGAACGTCTGAATAATATTTTAACAGTTGTTGGGTGCCAGGAGATTTGTTATAAAAAGAGTAAACAATATACATATGACGTCACTGTTATACGTTCTACGATGATGAAAATATAGCAGTTTCTTGTCACAGCAAGATGATAACATAACTTAAATGTTCTTGCACTGGTAGTATTTAGGACAAGGCAATTTTGGTTGAAAGCTATATAGGAACGTCTGAAGAATATTTTAACAGTTGTTGGGTGCCAGGAGAGGTGTTTTAAAAAGAGTAAACAATATACATATGACGTCACTCTTATACGTTCTACGATAATGAAAATATAGCAGTTTCTTGTCACAGCAAGATGATAACATA